>JAUPMG010130221.1:0-11516 GCA_031762675.1 Pachysandra terminalis | reverse complement strand
ATCAAGATTAATCTAATGGTTTAGTCGTCTACTTCTAATTCTACTAAGTTTTAGTTTTGTTAATTACACTATACTCCCTCAAAGTTTCATCTAATACAACTTAACTCCAATCTTAGCCCATAAGCCCATTAGATTAAGTCTATTCCGATCGATCAAGTTTTCGCTCGATGGCATTTGTCGCTCGATCGTGTTTCTTGATCGATTGACTTTCCTGATCGATCTACTTTCCCGATCGATCGACTTTACCGATCGATCTACCTTATTAATTACATTTTTATCCCAATACCACAATTTAAATACAATACATCACTTAATTATTAGTTAACTATTAAATCTGGGTTAGGGTCATTACACATAACATTCGTACACATAATGGTCTGTAAGAGAATTCCAGTGTTACCTTCCTTTCAGAATCTATTCATGCACCCATATACATGGATAGTGTGTAAGAAGGCTCCACTAGGACCTGAGACTATATACCTAATACTTTATTATCTTCTCTTTGCTCCTCTCTTTATCTTATTCACAAGTCATATTTGAGAAAAAACCACTCTTAATAAAATGACTGCGCAACAATTTAGGTTATCTTGAAACAACCTCATCAAACTTTTATTTCTATTGATACAATTGTATTGCTAAATTCTAACCTCATCAATCAACGTATTTGAATTCCTTCCTATTACAAATTCTGCATCACCTGTACAACCTGTAAACTAAGTTATGTCTCTGTTTGTCCAGCCCTACGCCCGTTATCTACCCTTAGCTTTTTCTTCACGGTCAAAGAAAACAAATTCAAAAGTTGAAAGAAGAGATATTATAATTTGGAGAATTCTATTATGTCAACCTCGGCATAGTACCAACCAATTGTTAACGGTTGAGAATTTATATATAAAAGAATTTGTTGGCTTAGATAAAGTTCTCCCCTAGATGAAAAAATATCCGCACTATAGACTAACTAGAATTTAAATGTACTCTGATAGGGGCGGATTTGCCCAATCCAACCCGAATCCATCCCGATCAGGTTCGGAGCATGTTCGGTACAAGATGGACTCTATATACCTCATAATAGATCAAATGGTTAATCTTCGATGGTGAGTCCCACAAATTTTGAGCCTATTACGTAGCTCCATAATCATATGGTTGATACTGATGATCCAGTGACCTAATTAAGTAGCCACGTGTCACCTGCTTGACCTATAGACTATGGGTCTAGTGGATAACTCGACCCAGTTTGATTCGATCCAACTGACCCAACCCAACCGATCCAAATTGGTTCAATATGGTCTGACCCAACCCAACCGGTCCAACTTGGTTTAATTTGGTCTGACTCGGTCCAATCCGATTTAACTGGTCCGACCTAGCTATCATAATCTATCTACATGCATCAAATATTTTTATTTCTTTCAGGCTAAGTATATTTCAAGCCTAAGTTTTCTTACAGGCTAAGTTTACTTGGAGGCCAAGTAAGATAAGACTATATAAGGACTACTTCAACACAATAAAAGAGGATCGGAAAAATCTGAAAATCAGAAAGGCTTTGAACATCGGAGAAAGGGAGGAAAAATACTATAGAAGGAAACATCTATTTCCCTCAATATCTCTATATCTTCCTCTCTCTTATTTCTTTCTTATTTTCTTCATCCCCATATGATTGGGGTGTTCATTGTATTCTATGTATTTTTAAATAGTGGAAAAAGACTTCCTACGAGGCGACTCCTGAGAAGTAGGCATATTGCAGAACCACGTAAAAATTCTGTATATCTCTATACTGGCTCTCTCCTTTTCTCTCCTCTTTTTTTATGTTTGTCGAGCATAGGCGTAGAGCCGTCCGAACGGCTACACGATAGTTTAGGCGGACGGTTGAGACTCCTGTGTGTCCAGACAAGACCTTATCCAACTCTGGATAGTGCAGAAGTGATCGACCCGTGACGTCGTCACGTACTCGCACGATTTATGCTCCTTTAAGCAACTCAATCCTGATTGACGACTCAAAACGGATCAAGAAACACAAATTACGCATCAACAATACGTTGCTAATGAGATAACTAAATATAAGATACACTATGAGATAACTAAATATATAAATAAATAAATAAATAAATTGCGCACATAAGTTTCCAAAAAATAAAAACAAAAAAAAATCTTCCGTCGGATGGATAAAGAAGAGCCATTATTGGGACCTACTTGTCTCGTATATCTTCTGACTCTTCTAATCTCTTCTCCAAACCACAGCTTCGGAATTTCTTCACTGATTAAGTAGACCCAACGTGGCCGAGATCGTCAGGTTCGGATTTCGGTTTGGACACCAGTTTTTGTCTCTCTTCTCTACTCCTCTTCCTACCTTCCCTGCTTTCGTGCAGCTTCAATTATCTCTCTTTTTCTCTAGAAATCAACGAATCTGATTTCTCTCTCCTCTCTTCTTTCCAATCGAATAGTCGATTTTATGAAGCTTTTTAACTGATTTTTCTTGTTTCCAGCTCAGGTATTGATTGTCTCTGTTAATGAAATATAAGCTTCAATCGATCAGAACCTGCTTTTAGGTTCTCTGATTTTATTTCTTTCTAGGGTTTCGTAATATGTGCTCGATGATCGTCGCGTGTTTTGCGCTTTCTTTTCGTTTTTTCCTTTTGGCTGTGTTTTTTTTAAAGCTTGAATTACTTAATAAAATGAATGTTTTCTTGTATTAATGTTTGTAGTGGAGTAGCATTTGAGTTGCTTCTATTGTGATATTGATTTTCTGGATTTTTTTTTTTGGCTTTTATGTTGTCAGGTTTTCTTTAGTTTTGATCGTCTTCTTCATGGGTGGGTCGGTATGCAAAGTATGAAATTAAAATAGTTGTGAGCAGTAGGCTCATATTTGAGAATTTTGTAAAGAGTTTCTAACATAATAGTCATCATTTTGAAGCTTCAAAGCAAATCTATTTATAGTATTTATTGAAATTGATCAATTAGAAGTCCGAAAGAAAATTTCTCTGCTGTAATGAAGTATTCTTTTTCCTTTTTTCTTCTATTCAATGGAATACATTTGTTTCCTCTAAATATGTTTGTTGAATGACAATGTATTGGTCATAGATGAAATTGATTTCTGATACTTTTATAATCAACGTTCTCGGATTATGCAATCAATAGTTTAATTTGAGAAGCCCCGAGTAGACTTAATACGTTGCTACTGAGCTGATGATTTGGGGTTTGAGATATATGCGTCAATGACTCTCTCTTGGTTTCAAGTGTATGTTCTTATCTTGGTTGAACTGGGTTTGAATTATTATTATTACTTTTCTATCTTCTTATATTTTTACTTCTTTGGCTTGTAAGAATCTTTAATATTGATATTTCCACAATGTTAATCTAAATCTGAAGTGTTGACTGTTTCTGATGGAGCATGAACTTCCAAAAGGATAGTGTACACTTTAATAATTTGTGTGATTTCCTTAGCTTATCTTCTTGTCACCATAATCACTTGTATGCCCATTTGGAAACTCCTTCAGGCAGGATGTCCATGGATTCATCTATGCCAGTAGGATGTCAATACTGATGTCAGGTGAAATGACCATGATTTTTGAGTCTTATGTACGATTTTTACACCTTCTTGCTTACATAGAGAACATGAACGTGTCGCATGCCAAACACATTTGTCAATACCACTATCAAATATGTGTTATTGTGCTTAATGGGTCAAAATTAAGTATACCAATGATAACCTAAGGACTTGTATTGCCTTTGATGTGTAACAGTGTTCTGAGATTCTAAATATTTTTATACTGATGAATAGGAAGCAGTTATTTTAGCAAATGAATCATCAGCAGGCTTTGATAATTCTAAATTGCACTAATTGTGAAGCTGGATGTGTTACACTAGTGTCACAAACTTTATACCTTTATTTATGACATTGTTGGAATTTTTTTCCCCTTCTTTCTTTCTTTCTTTAATGGGCTTTTGTTAATCATGGGTGATATATTGTTTTTCCTTCTATATGGTGCAGTAGGTTGCAAGTTTGACTACTCTGGAAATTGAAATTGTAGTGAAATGTTATTATGCTGTGTTGCTTGTGACATATATTGAAGTATTTACAAGAGCTCAATGGGGGGTGCTTGTTCAAGGAAGAGAGACCCACAGGTCAATGAAGACAGTGTACGGAGAGGGGTTTCTGGAAGATATTGCAAGAGTGGGAGTTCAAAGTGGTTAGGATCATCATTTATTAGGTCTATTGTAGATATTCAGCAGGGACGGGGCAAATGCCCTTCGCTCATGGAACTATGCATTCACAAAATATGTGAGGTATTTGTTTATATTTGCCTTGTTTTCTATGAAACCCTGGCGATTTATATCTGGACTGATCTTTCCTTTTCCTTTCTGTAACAGGATATCAATAAATATAGTACCTTTTCTATGCTTCCAAGGGATATAAGTCAACAGATATTTAATGAATTGGTGTTGTCCCATTGTCTGACTGATGTTTCACTTGAAGCTTTTCGAGACTGTGCTCTCCAGGTTATATGACATTTAGTGATTTAATTTAAAATTATGATTAAAGTTTTAGTCCCATTCTATTTTTTGTGCTTAATGAGGCATACTGACTTTGAGGTTCTTCTCGTGTTTGTTAGGATGTTTACTTAGGAGAATACCCTGGAGTAAAGGACAATTGGATGGATATCATCTCATCACAAGGATCATCTTTGCTTGCTGTTGATCTCTCTGGTTCTGATGTGACAGATTCTGCATTGCTTCCTCTGAAAGTTTGCGCAAACCTACAGGCCTTAACTTTTAATTACTGTGACTGGATTTCAAATCGTGGGCTTGAACACATTAGTGGTATCATGCTTTTCATTATTTTTTAAATAGTGGCCATTACAAATATTAGATTTGAGATGTGCTAAAATTTGTCTTTCAAGTTTAAATACATGCCAACAAAGGCCATCTGTGTCCCCCTCGGGTTTGGTATGAACTTGAGCTTCTCGTTGGTTTAGCTTGTTTGATTTGTTTTCTTTTCTCGATACTTCTAGCAGCTCTATTTTAGGTTAAGCTCTAAACTTCTAAATTTGTTTTCGTGTCCTCAACATCAGCGCTTCATGTGCAAATTCAGTTTGTAATTGTTTCTACATCTTGCTACATTAGGCTACTATCTTTGTTACTGGAATGAAGTTACTTGTCAAGGTTGTCTGATCGTGAATCGAATTGAAAATCGTTAGGGGCCACTTAGAATCAAATTGTGATTTTGAATCGTAAATCGTATGATTCATAGTAGTTTTAGAAGAAGTAGGGTTTAGTTTTTAGGTTTCTCTTAGGAAAAAGGCTTTTTATTGTTTAAAATAAGCAGACAGTACTTCTTTATGTATATTTAATCATTTTAGAATACAGTATTCTATATAGACAAGGATAAAACCAAAACAAAAGGGGAAGATTTTCAGTATAAAAAGAAGCTCTACCTTTTTGTTTTTTTACTGTGGCGGAGTTGAGTCGTATGATTAAATAGTAAATCGTATAATTTGAACATAAACTAATTTTTTCACTGATTTGAATCGATCTAGGGTCAAATCGAATCGAATCGTAAGATTTTAACAATAGAGATTTCCACCTGTTGCTTGATACATGCAACATGAGTCATGTTCGTTGTTGATCATATTGTACTGAGTGTAGGCACAGAAATTATGCTTGGTTCTAGTTATAGAGTAAGTACACACAACAACAACAACAAAAACAACCAAAAAAAAAAAAAAAAAGAAAGAAAGAAAGAAGAAATCTGTTGCAATGCTATTCGTATTGACTATTTCATGAGCTTTTGTTAAAATTTGGCTATGGATGTCCATCCTCCAAGCTTTTTGTATACACTTCGTCTATATAGAACTTTCCTTAAAATACCTTATAGAGGGGAAAAAGAAATTCTGTTTGTTTTTATGATTCTACTTTTTTCTATTCTTCCTAATTTATGCACTGAATTTTGAAAAAACGCTGGTCATAATATTGCATTGAAGTGGCAGTTATTTTGTTATTGGTATAAAAAAGTACAGATTTATTTGTATAAATGATTTTTCTGTAATTGTTGATAAACATCCTTCTATGGATATGTTTATTTATTACTAATCTATTGTTTTCTGTTCATTTCTTTCTGTTCTTTTTTTGTTCTTTCTAGTTCCTTTTCTTTAAATTGAGTTGAATTACAGCTGCTGAGCTGTTTTACATTTTCTGGCATTAGCTTGTCTCCTGGGTAACAAGTTTGATTGTGATTGATAATTTCTCTTAGGTCTCTCAAACTTGACATTCTTGAGTTTGAAAAAGAACAATGGCCTTACTGCTCAAGGAATGAGTGCCATCTCCAGCTTAGTAAACCTGGTAAATCTGGACCTGGAGCGATGTCCAGGGATTCACGGTGGACTCGTTCATCTCAAAGGTTTGTTTTCCAGCAAATTAATTCACTGGCAAAGTAAACTTTTTGCACACAGAAAGCTCACATGATTTAGTAAATTGTTTGAAGTACATGTTTGCACCTGCTCATTTAGTAATTGCTAACAAAATGGATTAAGTAACAAAGGAAGGGGGCAAGATTATGTGAAGGGATGCAGAAGTATCAAAGTACATATGTAATCTATATCCATTTATCTGGAAAGTGCATGTCCCAAAAGGTTCCCAAGGTATGATTGTCCTAGCGTCTAATGAACCTCTACCACTGGTAAGTTAAGAAACCTTTTTTTACTTTCAACTGATGGAGGAGAGACATGGATTTTACTCTCTTCGAGTTACCATCTGTAGAAGGGCCTGAATGTACATGAATATTTCTTTGATTGCTATCATATGATGCTACTATGCCCAATGGAGCTGCATTCCCACTATCTTTGGATTGAGTTTGATGGCATCACTGGAGAGGCACAGCATTTCGATTGGATAATCTGATGCCATGGGGATGAATTAGCTACCTTTTCTCTCCTGCTGATTGCTGACTATCATATCATCAGCAGCTTTATGAACTCTCTACAAATGAGGGGCTGTAAAATTTTGGATCCATGGTTCTTAAACCTTTAACTATCTGGATGTTTGTTCTCAAGGAATAGATGGTTCTTGCATAGATGAAACTGTCAGTTCTTTTCTTATAGTTGAAAGTTGAAACATTGCTGCAAACATTTTTGAATATACCTGTAAATGTGCAACTACTTATCTTGCTTGTATATATGCTGACGTGGACCTCCTATAGAGGGGGGACGGATTAGGGTGAAAAGTGCAGCCTTCATTTTTCATTGTTACTGTTTTCTTTTTATGTGACAGCTCAACTTGAGCACGTGACCTCATGGTTGCCATGTGATTCATCAATTATTTGACCTATGGGCTCAATCTAGTCATAATGACAGAGGTTGGGGATAGAGAAAAATCTCCTGAAAGACCATTAACTCCTATGGAAACCAGGTGGCAAATACTCTAGAAGGAATTGGATGGAATAAATTCTGAGATAGCCATAAAGGTGACATGCAAATTACGATGAATCAAAACCATCTAATTAAGGTTTAGCCATGGTTTTGATTTTGAGAGAAATTTCACACCTTTAAAATAGGAAAATTTTGGGGGGTTTGATTTCTTCAACAATATTTTGTGTAAAAAGTTATATAGAAAAATTTCATGATAAGGGTAATAGTCATGTAATAGAAATTTGTGTGCCCTTCGAAGAGGGAAATCGGTGTATATGTGCAAGGAGATCGAAGTTGTCACCCATCTTCTAGTCCTTGTGAATTTGCTATTTGTTGATGGTATTTCTTCTTGAAGAAACATCAGAATTCTTTTGTAAGATGAAAGTGGACTGTTCCAATTGGTGCTCTATGTGTAAGAAAAATGTAGCATTGGTGAATGATCTCTTGAAGCATTGTGATTTAGCTTTTGGATTGTGATCTTTTTCACTAGGGAAGTTTGATGATAGGTGGGCAATGCCGGAACGATTTATTTGAACTGTTGGCAGCTTGAAGATGGAAGAAAGGAAAGGAGTGTCAAGATATTTTATGGAATATATGCTCCATGTGGTGTGGAAGGAAATGAACAGGAGTATTTTTGAGAGGGAAGAGTAAGCCTGGGAACCCTTGAGAAGCGATCAAGAGATCGCTTCTGGGATTATTATGTACAGTGATTAGTCTTTTGGTGTAGTTTCTGTTGGTTTTTTGGTAGCTAGCTAGCCCATAGTATATTCTTCATGTACACAGGGTGTTACACTTTTCTTAAGTGCTATATAATATAAATACTTTTTTTACCTGATAAAGGAGAAATTTTGCTAAATACTAGGGAAATTCAAAGCCATGACATTAGCAATTATGATCCACTTGTATTTTCCATGTTAGCTTGCCGACTATCTTTGTATATGCTAACAATCATGTAATCATGTTTTAACAATCATCATCCACTTTGCTCACATTTACTTTATTGGTTTCTTTGACAGGTTTAACAAAGCTTGAGTCGCTTAATATTCGATGTTGTAACTGTATCACAGATTCAGACATGAAGCCTCTCTCAGGTTTGATGTTACAATCTTATTTAATTCCATATGATTGGCTAATGCTCACCTTATATTTCTTGGACTAAGGTTCTAATGAGAGACCTAGATTGAAGTGAGACATCCCATTTATTTTAACCTTCCACGTAAAAAGAATTCCAAATTTGATCATCTTTGTTGTATCGTCCTCTGTTCTCATCTCTGTGATCCTCTCTTTCTCTCTCACCCTCTCTAAATATGTATACATATATTTAGGGTTTAGGGACATATATTCATTTATTTAGTTTCACAGAGACGCTCACATATATGTATATTTGTACATGTACGAAAGTATTTACATAAATGTGTTGTGTGCATGAGTTGCTGAATTCTTTTAGATCCTCATTTATGTGTATGCTATATAATTATGAATTAGTTGAGATTTTTTTTTTTTTGATGAACAACTACTGTGGAGTTCTATATATAAATAACAAAAACATGCACATGGTATAAGTATAAAGCCAGCCCTTTGTGCCAGCTTCCTAGAACACAAAAAGAAAAATCCATGTGTAGGAAAAAAAAAAACCAAAATGGAAAACTCACTCCCTGCACCAAATGCCTATCAAATATGAATATGTCTGTTGGATACCTCAAAAGCCCCAAAAGAATAAAAAGAACTATGGATCATTCTCCTTCAAAAACTCTCTTGACAGTGCTCGAGAAGAAAACCCGCATTATGCTCCATTGGGAAGCCTATCCACTAGCACTAGGTGATTAGCTGACATTGGCACATGAAAAAATGAGATATTCAACCCGTTTTTCAGATAACAAGCCAATTTGATGGAGTAGATAAGCCTTCAAGAACAGCCCAAAGCCCAATTAAAAATAAGAATTCAATAAGCGACTACTCCACCACCTCCAGATACTGGAAGCCTTGAGCTCTTGCCACCCTGAAACTAGTCAACAAAGCACATATCTCTGCCCAGGCCACATTCCCCTCCATAATAGGATCTGAAAAGGCATGAATAGTATCGCCTTCATCTCTAAATATCCCTCCAATGATCTAAGGGGATTGTCAATAGAGAAGCCATCAAAATTATGCTTGAGAGTACCTTAGGAGGTTTCCAAACCGCCAAAATTATGCTTGAGAGTACCTTAGGAGGTTTCCAAACCACCAAATGTCTATCTGCCAAGGGTGATAAAAAAGGGCTATCATATTCCATTATTTGATAATTTCATATACTAGTATCCTTCGAACATTGTTCAAGTACAAACCCAATGTTCCACAAACAACCTTGCTAACCTATGAGAGAGTCAGTTTTACGCTGTTCACCCTAAAAAATGCTTTTGTTCAATTGTTCTTCTTTCCCTAGAGGACAAAAAGAGTGGCATGAAATAAACACTGGTGCATGAGAAGTTTGAAGCCATTGTAATTATGGGGGAATGCACATTCTGGTTTAGAGCCAGCCTTTCATGCCAGCTCCCAAGAACTCAAAAAGAGAAAACCATATGGAGTAAAACAAACCTCAAGATACAAAATTTCCCCCTATACCAAATGCATATCAAGTATGAGTATGTGTCTATCAGAAGAAGATAAAAATAGCTAACAATGTAACAAGAGCTATGGACCATCCTCCAAAAACTCTCTTAATGCTCCCTCATTGTATTCCTCTTGGTAAGTTATCCGCTAGGTTATTAGCTGATAATGGCACATCGGAGAATGAGATATTCAATATATTTTTCAAACAATGTACCAAGTTGCAAAGTGGATAAGCTTTTAGTGGCAGTCGAGTGATGTAAGAAATAGGAGAGTACGGTAAACAATTCCACCTCCACCTCTAAATCCCAGAAGCCTGAGCCTTCGTCTCCCTTTAACCGACAAAGCACATATCTATGCCTAGATCGCATTCCCCTCCCGATTGGGACCTGAGAAGCCATTACCAATATCGCCCAAGTGATTTCTAAATATACCTTCAATACACGAGGGACCTGGATTCCCAATAGAGCAACCATCAAAATTAAGCTTGAGAAACCCACCGTAGGGGCTTCCAAGCCACCGAATGTTCTCGGTTAGAGATGATGAAAAAGCAATTGTAGTCTATTGTTTGATGACTTCAGCATGGTTTTAAACGTTGCTATCGCTAGATATATCGCTACTAAGGAAAGGGGAGGGAAATATCGATGTCGCCCAAAAAGTTGGAGAATTGGGGGAAACCTTTGGAAAATGGGATGGACCAAGAAAGAGAAAAAAGATGATCTCTATAGCTCTGATACTATGATAAAACCAGAGATTCTGTTGAGAAACTGAACTCTTTTCCCACTCTGTTGTGGGTGTTATATTATAATTGATCTTACAGCTTTATAGATCTCACAAAGATACACTTTCTCTATATGTCAGATTACAGAATATACAGAAATAGATTACAGAATTTATGAGAATATACTATCAAAGAACTTCCTATTCTTATCATGGACATGGTGAAGAAATGGAGTGAGCTTTATTAAGTGGTTTAGTGTGTTTTTATATTGGCTTTTTTAAAACTGAAATTTGGTTATACAGTCAATTACTAAGTCCTATGAAGACCACAGGAAATTCCTCTAGCATAAGCTTCTTTACCTATTGATGCTACTTTATTTTTGGTCTGGAAAATGTCAATTTAAAATATAGTTTGAAAATATTCAATTCTTAAATCAGTTTTGAAGAACATACATGTCAACCATGTTTCAGGGCTAACAAACTTGAAGGAGTTACAGATATCCTGCAGTAAAGTTACTGATTTTGGAGTTTCTTACTTGAAAGGTACTTAGTTTTTTATTTTTTTTAATTTAGATTATTTATTTGCATGTTATGCATCTTTACTATTATAAAAAATGGGATGTCCACAGCTCCAAGAATTCTGTTCACATTATATGGTAATTATCAAGAGCATTTCATTCAACCTTTTCTATTGGATTTGCTCCTGTCTGGATCCTACATATTATATTAATACAATACACTCTTTTACCTTTAAAAAAAGACAGTATTTCAATCATGCAACATAGATACGGGAAAATTTTGTACCGACCTTTCTCT
>JAUPMG010130210.1:0-11517 GCA_031762675.1 Pachysandra terminalis | reverse complement strand
GGTTGTTGGATTAGAAGAAAAATCGATGGAGGAAGGTTCTGGTAAGAGTGAGGAGATGGAATTGGTGAAGAACATTGAGTTTGATATAAGACCGATTGTGGAAAAAGGGGTGAAGGATGGAGATTCGAGAGAAAAAGTCGAGGTTGTTGCATTAGTAGAAGAAAAATCAATGGAGGAAAGTTCTGGTAAGAACGAGGAGGTAGATGAGGTGAAGAATGTCGAGTTTTACCTGTTTGAAAACGAAGAAAACGGAAGAAAGGGGAAGACGGAGACGGATTCCGTCTTCTCATTCTCCGTCTCCGTCTTCTCACTTGTCGTCCCGCGTGCACACCACGTGAAGACTTTTTGAACACGTGTCAAACATTCGACAACAAAGCAGCAGATCTCCGTTTTTTTCCTGAGCAGCAGAAATGGACTCCACAATTCTCCCCCTTCTTATCCAAAGCCTTGAACTGCCATTGTTGAATTAGGTTAGTCACATTAAGGGAAAATACCCAATAATCTCCATCATAGTGGAAGTTCTTGATCGTCTTCACCTGTGGATGTAACATGTTTCTAGGGGAATTAAGTAAATCCTTGTATTGTGGTTTTGTTGTTTGTTTTCATATTTAACATGTTTCTCGGTGAATTAAGTAAATCCTTGTATTGTGGATCTTGGATCGGATCGGTCTTGGCCAATCCCAATCCGGATCAAGAATATCGTGCCGATCCAGATCCGATCCAAAAGTTGATTCGTCTTTGAAAATAAAATAAAAAATTGGATTGGCCAAACCGGTTACTAGAACAGTGATACCGGTCGTTGAACCAGCAATATCGGTCGTCAGACTGGCTGTACCGGTCAGACCAATCCAAGCTGATACTTGTTGGATCGTTCGTTTTATAAATTTAAAAAAAATAAATAAACTTTAGATCGGTTCGGATCGGCCAGTATGGATCGGTTGGACCGGTACAATCCAAAGCCACTTGATACAATAGTTGTACTGTGGCTTGGATCGGTCTGATCTTTGAAACCATGCCACATGTACATAGGGGTGAAGCCAAAATTATATTGTATGGGGGCGAGATTTTCTATATTATATCATACACATATATATAAATAAATATATAATTTACTTTGATTTTTTTGGTTCGGTTAGATTCGATTTAACCAAACCTTTAACTATAAACCAAACAAAATTAATTTGGTTTTTTGTTTTCTAAACCAAATTGGTTTGTTCAGTTTTCGATTTAGACCAAACCAATTGACACAAGTAATGATACAAAAGTGAAAAAATATTATTGAGCGTAACAAAAAACTCTAGTGGAGGGGGGGTGACTCGGGATAATTTGTAAAATATTAAAAAAGTAATTACTAATTTTAAAAAATTGAAGGGGTAGTTGTCCCCTCTCACCCCTATGTGGCTCTGCTCATACATGTACATCGTCATCACCGATTAAGGTAAATATAGGTTAAAATAGAAGCGAATTTCAGTTTCATAAGTTTCCTTAGGGTTTTAGAAATGTGACGCAACCTAGATTCACATAATATATATGTCCCTTCTTGTCTCCGTTTTGTTATATTGTTTACTAAAATTATGGCTTATATCGACCAATGGAGATCGATCATGTTGGAGTCTAGTAATATATGTCACATTCAGCATTAAAGCTCTTAGTAAGCAAAATAGAAGAACCAATGGAGTGGGTGTTAGGTGAGCACCTCTCTTAGGAAAACTGAAGCTCACCAACTACACACCTCTTTCCTATGAAGCTTCAAAGTTTCGGACCCTAAAATTCAAAACAAGCAAAAAGAACATCCTTCAATGGAGGACCTAACAAAACTGGTAAGCTCCCTGATCCAGTCATATGAAATATTGAGCTTTGGATTTCCACTAGCTCTATGATCATGACAGTTAGGTCTCGTTTCACGTAGCTTCCTTAGGGCTAGGAAGTCCTTCTTACACCTAAAATGGCTTCTTACCCAATGCTTGGTGTCACTTCTAAAAGCTGCTTTGGATGAAAGAGTTTCTTCGAGAAGTTCATTTTAGTGAAGCAAGTAGGGTTGCTTTTAAAATCTACGTTTACGAGAAGCAGCTAACCATATTCTAAATTTAAGTAAAACTTTTAAAATGATAAAATTATCCTTTCATTTTTATTACAAATTCTTTAAAAAGACAAAGATATCCATCAAGTCGAAAATTATATACAGAGCATCCTTTTATATAATTCTTCTCATCAAACGTAATTTTTAACCAAGGACTTGGATTCAAAACCCTTTTGAATAAAGCCCTTCTATTTGTAAGAAGCTACACTAAACAGGCCATAAGTGGTTGATGAAGATGTCTTAGCATTAATTCCAAATGAAGCACTTCATTAGAATGCTGATTCTATTGAAGCAATTGACTCCATGCTTCTCTAATTTGCTCCAACGGGAATCAATTTAGTCACCCAAGTGATATTTTTTATTAAAATTATTTTATCATCATATTATTTTATAATACCCATTTTACCCCCTTTCTTATTTTGTAGACTTAAAAACACTTCTTAAATAGGCATTTATCAAACCCTATCTTTTTATCGGAAACCTTTTTTACACTTCTCCTTGTAGGAAGCAATGTCAAACATGGCCTTAGGATTTAGGGTTTACAGGGAGAATTTTTGACCAAATAGCACATGTACATATACCAAGTGGGATGAATCAACTTGGCCAAGGACTTAATCCCTTTGAAGTTGAAAGATAAGTCCTAAATGTCTAATAAGCCAAAATTGACTTAGGTAAGCTCTAGATATCCTTACACCAAAAAAATAAATAAATAAAAAGCTTCATATTATCCCTCCACCATTAAACAACAAACTCTGTCAGAGCAGGTGCATTGAAACCCAACATATAACCAGTTGCATGTCTCTCCTACATTGAATTCAATAAAGAAAGCCTAAGCAATCAAGTTTGGTTTGAAAGTGATTTATAGAATGAACTGGATACCACCACAAAGACAATATTATATGAGAGATTGACACAAACTATTTAACCATGGTTCACATTTTCCTTAAAAAGTTTCATCACATCTCATTTGATATAGCTACCATTTTTTTTTATTTATTTTATTATTTTAAGCTATTGTTGGGTCTAATCTTTGATTCTATAATCAACATTTCTTCTAATTTTCAATTTTGATGACTTAGGTCTTAGGGAGACTTAATCAGTCAGTCTTAATAGTGGCCATTAATTAGGTGACACATGGGGCCCACTTCCACTTGGGAGGTGGGTTTGAGTTGTAATGTTGGTAGAGGACAGCTAAATTTATGGCATACATGCACTACTACTACTACCCTATGTGCAATATAATTTAGCTACAAATCTTCAACTTTAATTGCTTTTATTGTCACTGACCCAAGCATACATTAATTGTTTAAAGGATAAATTACAAAAACCTCTCTGAAAGTATGCATTAATTACAGAGACCTTCTTTCACCTTACTGAAATAACACCGTCTTTCTTCCATATTTGATGGAAGGTCCCACTCATCTACGAGGAATAGGGACTGCAATAGAGTGAGTTAAACGGGTAATCCTCCTTGGCCTGACCCTAATGATTAAGGTTTGGTAACCCGTGAGTCTGGATTAGGATTTGGGTAAATCTGTCCTATCATTATTCACCTATACTTTAAAAGTATATTTTATAAGTAAATATGTATAAAATTAAAGATTTAACTTAAAAAAAATATTTATTTTAAAAAACCTTTTAATCGGGTCGAATTTGCCCCACCCCGCTACCAAAAACAGATCATGTGCATGTGGCTTTGTGATGTGGGTGAGTGTAGGCCACAGTCTATTGGTCCATGTCACCCAACTTCATGTGTACTTAATAAGAATATCTTGTTTAAAAGAATGATGCAGGCCAACCAAGAACTCCACCAGAATATATTACTAATCTACATGTGACTGTACATCCACAAATGCTTACACTAAAAACAAATTAACAAAAAAGCTGAAGAACCAATTATTAATTTAATCACTCAAATAATCTCTCTCTACTATCTGATATGCGGATATTATGGTGAAACCAGTTACACCAAATCACATCCTAAAGCCAATCGGATATATCCATTGATCTCATGCTTTGCAATACAGTGATCTACTCTACGCTCCCCCTAAAAAGTAAGCAACAGCGTCGAAAGCTTCGCTTATTGGAAAAAAAGAAATTGGACACTCCCGAGGAGGAATGGGTCCCCACAAAAACATACGGGACTTGATCTATCTGGTAATCAGTGGGCCCTACACCTGCCTAAGATGAAAATTGTAAATTTTCAAGTGGTGGTGATGTCTAAACATGTAATTTTACACAGGATGGTCGGGGGCTGGGGAGGGCTTTTATTGTTATTTAATGAACAAAAGAGATCTTCTTAAAAAAAAGATAATAGATAGAGGTCACGCTTACGTGTTCCACGGAAACAGTTTCAGAACGATCATGGTCCGAGTCAGCAACGTGGAATCTACGTGTCATGTACATCACAATCTAACAAGTCGGTAAAAAAGGACACGTGGCTTGCATGAAGCACCAGCGATTCCTATATTTGAGCCATCTTTCGTGAACTTCTAATGGAGTGCCGTGATACTCTCTCTCTCTATGATCTCCATTTGAAGCTCTTTCAATTCTACTTTGTCTTTCTAATCTCTCTCTTCTTTATCTCTCTGGATCTCTGATTCAGACTTGAGTACTCTCATTTGCTTCAAATTGTTTGGTTCATCAATCTATCTATCTATATATATAGGTCGATCTGGTTTGTGTTCATCATCATTTTGATTGATCAGTTAATTTCTCTTTTCAATTTGATTCAAATTTGTTTCTTTGTGATTTTGTTTTTGGAGTTTTTGTTTATAAAACTTTGATTTGAGGATGAAAGACACATCTGGAAGCCCTTTACCTCTTACTTCCTTGAATCACATCTCACTTGTATGTAGATCAGTTGAGGAATCACTTGATTTCTACCAGAATGTTCTTGGGTTTTTCCCAGTAAGGAGGCCTGGATCATTTGATTTTGATGGAGCTTGGTAAGTTCTACTAAGTTCAAGAATATATCAGAATCCCATTCATTAATTAGATTCATGTTCTGTTTTTTTATAATTGGGGATTAAGGTTTCTGATTGGATTTTGGTTTTTGTTTCTAACAAATTAAAGGTTGTTCAATTATGGAATTGGAATACATCTTCTACAATCTGAAGAACCTGAAAACATGCCAAAGAAAAGCGAAATCAATCCCAAAGATGATCACATTTCTTTTCAGGTATTTCCTTTAATTTCCTCTTTTAGATTTTTTTTTTTTTTTTTAATTTGATCAATTCAAATGATCTTATTTTCTAATTAATGATGAACTTGGTAGTGTGAGAGCATGGCAGCAGTGGAGAGGAAGCTGAAGGAGATAGGGATAGAATACGTGCAGCGAATGGTGGAAGAGGGTGGCATACACGTGGACCAATTGTTCTTCCACGACCCAGATGGCTTCATGGTCGAAATATGCAACTGCGACAACCTCCCGGTGATACCCCTCGCCGGAGGAAACCTTCGATCGTGCACCCGAATCAATTTCAAGATGCAACAACAAATGGTGCAGCAGCAGCAGATGCAAGAAATGGTGCAGCAGCAGCAGCAGGTGCAGTGCCTCTCTACCTCTTCTACTACCTCTACGCTACACCTGAGTGAGGATTATCTCCCGTGTGCATAAGGAAGGAATATTGAGTGTGTTATGGTCCATCAATGTTTCAGAACTTCGAGTCTCTTCTCGTTTTGGAGTTGTAATAAAGGACGTATATGGAATTTTGGAAATGGGATATATATACATATATTAATATTTTCTTAATAATTCTTAGGTGGGATTGGAAATAGCAAAATAGGTCACGGTTCGATAGCATAATTATGGCCCAACCAATACGGTTTCAAATCGTCGTCTATGACTAGGGTCGTCAACGAGATGAGCTAGTTTCAAATCAGGTTCGGGCTCAAGCTCGATTCGTGTGAGCCAAGAAAAAATCTCGACTTGATTTATGTATTAAATTATGCATCTATATTTTTATATTTTATTTAATATATTAATATGACACATATATGTTAAAAATTATAATATATTATTGTGATAACAATGACATCCGGAGTCTCATACTAAACCAACTATGAAAGAAAGCTAGGCATCACTTTCTCTGTCAAGTTCGAATAATAGTCGTTCGAATAATAGTCGATAAACAAAGGACAAATAGATAAACAAAGCACACATAAATTTGGCATCATTTACTAATATATTTTTCAATATCAATGTCATTTAAAAATTTAATTTTTTTTAAAGATCAGGTAAGTTGCATCCGGAGGTGGAGCGTGCTTCTCTGGTTGTTGTTGTTGTTGCTATTATTAGGCACGTCTTTCCTCTTAGGAATAGGCTCTTCTTCCTTTTCAGTAGTAACAAGCAAAGCGCGCTTTCTTTCCACCTTCCTTTCAAGAACATGAATAAAAGCATTGATCCTCTTGGCGTACTCGTACAGTTTGGTAAAGTTCTTGATCTCATGGTTCTTAATGTGAATGCGGTATGGAATGAGCATACCATTAATTCAGATTCTGACAAACTTCTCTTCAGAAATTGCCTCCGTGCAGGTAATTACGAGGTCTCTGAAGTGCTTGACATATTGAACCAGATCTTCTTCCGACTTCCGTCTCTCCCGGCTAAGATCAATGATGGTGAACTTCTCTTTAGTGATAAATAACTTATGGTGGAACAAGAATAACATATCTTCCCAAGTGTGTACAGAATCAGGTTCCAACCTGTTGTACCAAGTGTAAGCTCGTTCAGATAGTGATTTCGAGAACTCCCGCAGACGAAGCTCTTTATTGCCAACATAAGCCCCCAATGCTTCTATAAAGCGACTGACATGCTCCCTGACATTACTATCTTGTTCTGAAAACTGGGTAAAGACCGGGGCTTCATAATCCTTGAGGTACAGCAGATTAAGGAGTGCCTCTCGGTACGGGGGACAAAAATCACTACCAATCCAGTCCGTATCCTTGGACTGAGATTTCTGTAGGAGAGCTTGGACATCCGTAATGGTAACAGAATCAGGTTTGGAGACAGGTGGAGGTATGGAAGTATATGGAGGAGGGTTTACCGTAGGAGAAATCTTGACAGTAGGATTTGGCGGAGAACTAGAACTTGATTTGTTAGATATGGCATCTAACTGAGCCTGTAAAACTTGAATAGTTGCCCTAAGAGATTTAGCCACTTTTTCAGGGTCTTGAGGAGGAACAGGTTCCTGAGGAGGATTTTGTTCTGGAACGTCTTCCACAAAAGGATAGTGTTGGAACTGGATGTATCCATGAATAAAAGACAAGACAGCAAACAGACAAAGTTTGAAAGGAATGACTACAGACTCCCTAGTGAAGTCTCCAAATGGTAATGACGGGTTTGTAAAAGACCAAATATATTAGAATGAAATGACAGCTAATACATAAGAACCAATACAACAACCATTCTAGAGAAATATGTAGGGAGAGTCTGTCTCAAGACAACCTAAACCGTCGTGCAACCGTTCTGCCAAGAGCGTTCCTTCTCAAACGTTAACTGTGAATAAGACAAAGAGAAGAGACAAGGGGAAAAGAAAATGTTGAAATAACTGAAAAGTCAATTTGAATGCATATCTCAGAGCAAGAAAACCTCAAGGAATTCAAGTGACTGACTATCCCCTTTCTCTCTCAGAATCTTAACTCACTGTTGTCTTCTACCTCTTAAAGTTTCAGAATTTTCTGATAAAATTCTATATCTTTAATGGAGAATTTGTTCTGCTATTTATAGGGAATTTGACCCTATCAAATTAGGAAAAATGTGATTCAACCAAGTGTCCAGACAGGTGCTTTAAGAACATCCCTATGCATTAAACATATCTCGAATGCCACATGTATTTCAACACGCCTAAGTTATTTCCAGAGAAAGGGATGAGTCATACAAATCTTCAAAAACTTGCTCTGTGATAGGTTGCTTTAGATCCTGAGGAACACGCATTGAATGACATGTGTTAAATGCAAAAGATCTGAAAGCAACGTCACCATTCTTGCTACCATTGCAGAAAAGACAAAACCCCATTTTAGATAAGTTATACAACAGATATTATAAATACCTGAGGTTTTATCACGTGTTGTTTCTTCTGAGAATCTGTTTCAATCAACTTTAATAAGTCACTTCAATGTCATAAATACCTTTCTGAGTTTGTATCTTTCGAAGGAACTCCCTTTGGCGGCTATCTTCTTTCGAAGGAAGTAAAAAATAACTATATTCTCATAAGGTGACCAATGTATTCTCGAATTACTCATATAGAGAACTCGAAGTTGAGTTTCTTATTAGGGAACTCGTTTTTATAATCAATAGTCCTTGTAAAGAAGAGTTCCTTTTGAAATCGCTTAAAGTTCATAGCTACAGAAACCAATCCGAGTGCCTTCTACTTGAATAAAATCAGAAGTAAATATGTTCCTTTGTGAGTTCCTTCAAAGTAAAGTGAGAGAATGTTCTCAAAGTCCGTGGGAAAACTATCTTCAGAAAATACTTCTGAAAATGGCATGCCTTCAACTTCTAACGCCATTTTCCACTGGGATTTGTTTGTAGAAGTGAAATATATCCAATGCATAACTCGAAGTCAATTTATAAGAATGAATAAGAGCGACTTCGAGTCCTAGTAAGTAATTCGGATGCATAAAAAGTGCATTCGAAAGGGTAAACCCGAATCTATGTCTTTCGAGGAGGACAAAAAGCTTTAGTCCTTTTGAGGGTGACAGGCCCTTTGATGATTTGACCATCTTAAGGTGGTTAGCCTTGAATTCACCTTAAGAGGAAGAAATATTCTTCCTTTGAATTCACTTTTGCCAGGAGGGAACATACCTCCTTCGAATTCACCATTTGGAGGTGATTAGCCTTGAGTTCGCCTTCGAATTTGCCTTAGCAGGAGAAAATGCTTCTGCTTCGTGATCCCTTTAAGACCAAACATAATAAATGGTCTTTTGAAATCTATGGATATGATCCAAAAATGACTTCTGAGTTAGAAGGTACAGACAGTTCCCTCGAGTATATTCCTTCGAAAGAATCTCTCCTTAAGTGGAACACCTTTAAAATGTAAGGGTATGTAATAAAAATCACTTGAAGTTTATTCTAGAGAATAAATATATGTGATTTCGACGATTTATTTAAAGCTTTATCTATTTGAGAAGTCTATTAGGAGTAGCATATCCCTAAGTATGTCCTTCGAGTAAAATAAAGTCTTTTGAAGAAATAGTGAAATCTTCTTTCTTTCGAGTGCTTAAAAGGCTGCGTGCAATAGGAACTTATGTCTTTGTTATTCTAAGGGAACTGTGATTTTTTTTATCAAAAATTCAAATCATTAGTACTTCGTTCGTCTCAAAGGCAGTTAACTTAGAAGTTAACCAATACTTTTAGATTTTGGACACGTGGAATGGTTCAGTACAATGAACCGCTTCCAAAGGTAGCTTCTCCGATAAGCTTTATTTCTTGCAGATGATAAGGATGGTCAGATATCTCTGACACGTTCCAAAAGTCATATTTTAAATCAAAGCAACGTACAACCGTTATGACAGCTGGCACGCGTAGAGCGAAAATGCAGCAGGTAATTGCTTTAGCAATAATTCAGCGTATTTTGGAAATACTTAAGATCCCGTACACTCATTCTAAGATGATGTCACATGTAAAAAGGGAGTTAATTAAGTATTCTGATTAAAATTAAAATTAAATTAGACTTAAATTAAGATTAGACTATTTAGAATAGATTTGTAATAAAGAATAACATGGGTGAATTCATAATATTAAAGGAGAAAAAGGGTATAGAAATAGAATTAAAAGAAGACTCCTTTGTCTTCTTCGAGTTTTTCTTCACGAACGAAGAGGGTGAAAGAGTTTTTGAGGAGGAAATAGAAATAATCAAGAGAGAGATTAAGCAAATCAAAAATCAAAGAAGGAGAAGAGATAAATTGAATTGAGATTGAGATTAGATTAAGAGAAAGATTAGAAGAGATCGAGTTGAGGAAGAGGAAGAAAAAACAAGGGTAGAGACAGAGATGAGTTGCAGAGGACGAGGGAGAGGTTGCTCATGCCGACCCTCCACGCCTATAAAAAGAGCCGATCGAAGGGAAATAGAGGAAGGAATATTTGGGGAGAAATAGGAGCAAGACCATCCCTGTTCGTCCTTGTTCTTCTGTAAAAACCAGCAGACCATCCCTATTCGTTCAGCAACAATTCAAAACCCAGAAAAATCCATCCAAAGATCCAGCAAAACCCAGCAGCCACCCAGGAACACACATGTAGCAAACGATCATTCAGTCTTTGCCATTACAGACACTCCTCTCAGTCGCATATGTGAAGCTTTTCCCTTCTACTCGTCCAACATCCATATAATCCGCCATAGATCGGGTTCAAGTCTCGGAGCCAAAGCTTGAAAGACGATTCAGATAAAAGGGATATAAAGTCACCTACAGGTATTTTACTTTCAATTTCTTGATAATGAGTTTGCACTATGGGTGACGGATCTGCTCTCTCTCTCTTTTTTTTTTTTATTTATTTATTTTTTATTGCAATGAAGTCATGGGGTTGTTATTTGCATATGGGATTTCATCATGAGATAAAACCACTGTTTAGTTTGTGTTTGATGTGGTTTTGACCATAAAATAAAAAAGATGGGATCGATTTAGAACATAAATGTCACCTGCAATTTATTTTGATGCTTCAATATCCGTAGCCTACATGTTTGATTTAATTATTCAAAGGATTTGAGTGATCAATAAAAGACTGATTTGGTTAAATTTTTATTTTATTTTATTTAGTTCCTTATTTGGATTCAAACCTCTTCTACAACTTCTTGCAAACTTGAGTTAAATGAATTACAATCTACCTTATTAGTATATATATATATATATATATATACTTTTTATTTAGTTAGATATTATTAATCATTTTAACAAAAAAAAAAAAAGAAATGAGAAAAATCGGTTACATTTGAATATTACTCTTTTCAGATTTTAGTAAGGACATGATTCTAGGTATTTCAATTTATTTTGGATTTTAGAATATTTTCTTAATATCTCTCAAGATTCTTAAAAGTCCCTTAGACTTTAGTGGTTTGATTTAATTGGCCAAATAGATTTAGACCAGGTAACCGGTTAAACCGGAAGAGAGTGGGTGCCTAACACCTTCCCGCTCTCTTAATTAAACTTTCTTACCCAATCTGGTTAGACCAACATTAAAATCTTATTTTCGGATCTATTTTTTTTTTTTTTTTATATTAATTGACCTACTTAGGTGACGATTCACACCTGAACTCAATGAGTGGTTGCGTGTCACGCCCCGAAACCCGTGACCCAGATCCCTAGGTGGGATGGCACGAATCACGAGATGCAACCTTCGGGATCCATTGCTGGATCGCGGATTATGCATCATAACCAAGGATAAAAGATGAAATAAATAATATTATTCACCATCACAGAGTAGCGGAAGCAAAACTAAAAAC
>JAUPMG010130199.1:0-11517 GCA_031762675.1 Pachysandra terminalis | reverse complement strand
TTCCGAGAGCATCATCTTCGTGAACCTCTCTCCGTGGTACATCCCAGACTCCACACATGCCAATCAGATTTCCCTCTATATATACAATATCATATATAGCTGTCCTCGGGATCTTGGGGTAGCTAATCCCTCACCCATAAATCAATCTTGTGATTTATACATATATAGTCCATCACTGGGACACCAGAGATCTTGTCTCTCATTTGGCACTCACCACGGAGTCCAAGTATCCTCACATTTGTCCATTGGTCCTTCATAAAAGAGCCAAGGTCAGTCCAGGGTCTGAGTCTCACACAGGGATCCACAATGCATGCATGTCCATTTAATGCATTGAATTTACATTCAACTACATGATATGCATAAGGATAATCATAATTGCATAACATGATCCATTCAATTTATATTAAATCATACTCATCTGTACGTATGCAGGAATTAAATAAATAAATAATAATTGATGTGTTTCACATATGTCTATAATCACATGTTATCAATGTTCATGCGGAACAATGCACCAATCCATAATGCAATCCACTATGCATTTGATCTTCATAATTCAAATCAGAGAATTCGATCAATATAACTAATACGCCGGATACTACGGGTCATGTGTAAAGATAAGATGTTCAAGTTTTGACCAACCGGTTTCATGCGACATAATGCAAAGCAAGAGTTACACCCAATCACCACAATAAGTAAATTGATAATATACAATGTCTATACCTAAGCATATGTGTACAAAAATGTCATGTCATAGGTTTGCTCACAACAGACTGAGTTCTCATGGGTATCCAATAGAAAACACAACACGAGCTTTCCTTTGGAGAGTAAGTACTAACTAACACAAACGACTACTCTAAGGACAATTCTCACTAAGTAGCACCTTCAATCAAATCTAATACTCACTTTCATCCTTATTCAAATCAACAATAGATATACGAGGTATATTGTAATTAAAACAGTAGGATGACAAGGTTCAGACGGTAGTAGTCTGAAAAATTGACCAAGTCTGAAAAACGTTGACTTTTCACCAAAACATTTTTAGAGTCCAGGAAATAATACTTTTCTTACCGGACCTTGGACATCTAGTCTTAATATGATAAAACTAGATTTTACAAATTATTAGGGGCCTCAAAGGTTAGCTAAAGTGCCCCAACTCAAAATTGGTGTTTTTTGACAAACGTTCTGAAAACCAGAATTTGCACTAAAACACAAGAGTTGACTTTTTATACAATCAGAATTAGGGTCTAGGAGTATTTTTATTCAATTCAAATGGGGGGTGTTTGCTTATTTACGTGTAATATCTTAAGTAAATTGAGAATAAAAATATAAAGACATTTACTTATAAATTGAGAATAAAAATATAAAGACATTTACTTAAATGGATATTCAAGTAAATACCCGGTCGGTGGGTGCCATCGGTGCCACCGACACTGAAAGCCACAAAATACCTAATCGGTGGGTGCCGTCAGTGCCACCGACTAACTCACCAACAGAGACCACCCTGCACCTAATTTTGTCGGTGGACCGACGAACCCGCTGACAGAAACCTATAAACCCCGTCGGTGGACCGACCACCCACAGACGAGCGCGATTCTGGGTTTTTCTCGCCTAAAATTTGCCCCTAATCCAAATGCTTCAAATCCAATCCTCCTAGGGTTCCATCCTAAGGCCAAACTAAATCTAAAACACAAATCAAACTCATCATTTAATCCCATTAAACAAAGTATTCAAAAATCTTGCACTTGAAAACAATCCACAAACACTTAAAGGCAATGAACATCCAAAATGAGTTGCAGAACATGAAATGAATAAGTCTACACCTTAAAACTACAAATGCTCATATTTAAACACCAAATCATGCAATGTATTAATCAAGACACCCAAGAATCATAAATCATCACTCAAATCCCATGTTTCTTCATGAAAAGCATTCAAATATGGAATCATAGAATTACACAATGTACTTACCTCAAGCCAAGGACGAAACCCTAGTTCATGGGCTTCAAATCTTCAGGCTAAACCTCCTCTAGCACTCCTTGGCCTTCCTCTTCTCTTCCCTTCTTCTCAGCACAACACAAATGAGTTAGGGTTAGAAGACCTGGCATAAAACCCTAGTCTCAAACCCTACAAGATCTTGGCCCTTCATTTCCCTTGGTTGTGAGAATGAATCTCAACCCTCCAATTTCATTAAAAGGGCAAGGTTAGAGTGCAAGGAAACTATACACCACACATGTGTACAACAAGGGTTGAGTTATACTAATTAACTCATAATCCCCAACAAAGCAGAAAAATATTAAAACACCCCTAAAGAAAAGAAAAGAAAATTTTCAAATCACATTTTTGGCCAAAAATCCATTATTAAAATTTCAAGTCATTACAATCTATCCGCCCTTAAAAGAATTTCGTCCTCGAAATTCACATACCTGGTCCTCGAACTGACGTGGATAACCCTTGCGGGTTTCTTCTTCCATGTAGTTGCCCGCCTAACAGATGGCTTGAAGGTAGATCGGTGCTTGGCGCGCTTGTTGTTATCATTGTAGTCGCAAAGACAGGCAGTAATCTGGGTCTGTGGGTCTTGCTCCTCTATGTGTCGGTGGTCGACGGCAACTCCTCTGAACGTGATCCTTCACTCCACAGTTGTAGCATATCCGGTTCTTGCGTAGTGCCGACTCATGTTGATGTAGGTATACTCGGTTCTTCTGATGTTCCTTCTCTCGTTTCTTCCACTTCCGCTTCACTCTCCTCTGATCTCGGATATCTCATTGGTCCATCATACTCTCTTCCAATCTGTTAGCAGTGTAGACCACATCCTCGTACTTCGTGATCTCATTCACTCTCAACTTAGCTTGAATTCCTACCTTCAGTCCTTTCTTAAACAAGTATGCCCTCTTCTGCTCGGTGTCCATAGCGTATGACGCAAGCTGAGACAACTCTGTGAACTTAATCTCGTACTCTGCCACTGACATGTCTCTCTGCATCAGCTTCATAAACTCCAGTCCTTTGTCCTCTCTCAAGCTCCTCTGCTATCTGGCCTCGCCACCTACCGACAGTTCCTCTGCACATGGCCTGGCTTCCCACAGATGAAGCACAAACACTGTCCTCACTGATCCCTCTGATCCCTCTACCTGAACTGCTGCTGTTGTGAGGGCAATGGATATGGCTGTTGCTATACATGTACATCGCGTGCCACAGCTGGCTCAATAGGAGGAGTACTGGTAGATCTGTGATCAGTCCTCTAACGCTTGTCCTCTCTCTACTTATAGGGCTGGAAGCGTCCACCCTTGCTCTGCCTCGGCCGGTCTCTCTGCTCGGCTACCCTGGCCATGTCCATCTCAACAAGGAGCTCACACTTCAGGACCTCAGCATAAGTCCCAAACGTCTGTGGTACCACCCTGGATTGAATGGCTATCCTCAGACCCTTCTCAAACTTGGCAGCTCTGTCCCCTTCGCTTGCCACGATATGAGGTGCATGAGGTGACATCATGGCAAACTTGACCTCATACTAGGCCACTGTAAGAGATCCATGCTCAAGACGCATGAACTCCATGGCCATCTGCCGACGGTAGCTGCTCGGCAGATACTTCTCCAGAAACTGCACATGGAACTCGGCCCAAGTCAAGACTGTTGCTGTGGTCCTCTCCACCATCTCCGACCAATGTAGGGCTTCACCCTTAAGCATAAAGGTGGCGAGAAGTAGTCGAGACCCATCTGGACACTCCATCGTGCGGAAGATCCGCTCGACGTCTAGCAACCAATCCTGTGCTAGATTAGGCTCACCCAGCCCGTCATACGATGGAGGCGTCAACTTCTTTAACTTCACTACCCAGTAAGCCGGCGCCATGACTAACGGTCTCGGCTCAGCCCTACGAGCCGCATCTCTCAGGTCATGCTCTGTCCTCTGGGTCTCATCCCGTCAGATATGATCTCTCTGCATTGCAGCCATGTCCCCAAGGATCTGATAGACATCCGAAATCTCCCCTAGTAACCGATCTCCCCCTCCTTCCCGCCATCTACAAAGTCACAGGAAGGTATAAGTTACTAATCCTATAGTTCATATTCTAAAGTTCAAGCATACACATATTTAATCCCCTTTTATTGGTTTGGGACATTTTCTAAGTAAATTAAATGGTTAATTACCTTTTAGTTGTCATTTATTTTTTGCAATGCTTTTCTTTATTAGTTATATAGATAGAACTTCAAATCTTCTGGCTTTGGTTGAGTTTAATTAGGGTATTACAAGCAAAATATTAATGTTTTGTCAATTTCTTAAACATCATTTTCTTGGCAAGATATTATGTAGAAACTGCTGTGCTTCTCATGGACTTGGTGAATTCTAACTACTTTAGAAAATTTACGTTGGGTTATTCTTGTAATGATTGAAGTGCAAGAACTTGCCTAGAAACTGTACATTTGATTATTTGTCACTTCTCAAGTTATGTAAATAATTGTTTAAGTTAAATAACTATCATTTTCATCTATTCAATTTATATTTCTTGTTTATGTAAACAATTGCTTTTCTAGTTCTTTTTCTTCTGTAGGTTCACTATGACGGACGGTCGCAAGGATGTAGCTGGGACCTCTTCACGGCCATCCACGCAAAAGAGGATTCGAGGCCCGACCCGGTGCCTCGGGCTTCATCGGATGCCTGCAGGGCAAAAGATGACAGTGCATGTAAATCACAATGGGATTCCGATTGGAGAAAGTGCAATCAAGTTAGCAAACTACTTTGGAACGCTACCACGTAATAAATAGTTTGTTAGGTTGGATCCCTCATTGTGGCATGCAGTTACACCAACCACCCGGGACCTTTTATGGGAATTAATAAACGTATAACTTTTCTACTTTCTTCAAGTATTTTAAGTTTGTTTATGTATTAGGACTATGTAATGCCCTTTTGTAATTCCACATTTTCCTTGGTTTGTGCAATGCAGGAAAAATTTGATATCCAGACTGAACTCTGAAAATATTGTTTAGAATCAATTGGGAAGAAGTGGAGGGAATATAGATCCCACCTTAAACGGGACATATTTGATCAATTCAATGACGATGCGTTACTATTAGCAAAGTGTTCAGATCGTTGTCCACAAGAGCAGTGGCGTAATTTTATTGCCTTCTTACGGTTCGATCAAGCCAAGTATAATGTATTTATAATATTTTCTATTTCCTTATTATCGTAGACTACTAATTAAAATAAACAATAAATACATCTTACTTGTTGATTAATATGTGATGTAGAGAAGAAGTGCGATAAATGAAGGAAACAGATCGAAGTACACTCTCATGGATACGTCTGGTTCAAAGAGCTTTGCTAGGTGTAATAACCCAACAAAATAATATGGTTAATATATATTTAATAAGAGATTAGGGGTTAATAATAAAAGTATAGGAGTTAGGGTGGGATTAAAATAGTGGTTAATTTAAAATTTTAGTAGCTATTACGTTTGACTTTTGACTGATTATGATTGGTGGGTTGTACCAATAAGAAACTAGGTGCCACACACAATCATAACTTCTTAAGTTATGACATGTGGCTAGGATCTTAAAAGATTCTCAATAAATAAATCAATGGCTAGGATTTCGTAGGAACATTCAACTCCCAATCAAGAGCTGAGATTAAAAGCTAATAGTTACTAATTAATGTGTCCCTAAGCACCTCTATATAAACCCAAGACCTGTTGAGATTAATTTATTGCTTGGAGAAGAAGAAGAAGAGGAAGAAGAAGAAGAAGAAGAAGAAGAGGAGGAGGAAGAACACAAGGTGTACTCACTACACCACACGACCAGATCAAAGTAAGTACTCAAGGATATCATTGTTTCTGATTTTAATAGGACCATTGTTGCTTTTCAATTGTTTTCCAAAGCTTTACTTGTTTTCCAAGTTTTAATGGTTGGAGAAGGTACGTCTATTTAAAAGTATTGTTTTATATGATATCTTTATTGGGTTTTATTCGAAATTCAATATTAGCCTAAATAACTTAAAGATGTTTTGTGATTAAAGTTGAAGAAGATGAGGATTGGTCAACTTTTGACCAAACCCCGAGCTTCGGTATACCCCTCGGTATACCGACAAGTCCACCGAACCTACCCAACAACCATTCGGTATACCCCTCGGCATACCGAAGTTCCACCGAACCTAATAGTAGTATATTTTGAATTCTGGAAAGTGTACTGAAGTTCACCGAGACCCCACCGATCTCAGAAACCCAAATTAGGCTCCCTGGAAAGTATACCGAGCTGACACACTCGACATATCGAGAACCCACCGAGTCTGACAATGTGACCCTTAGGATTTTCGACAAACTATTCGGTATACCAAAAATTCCACTGAGATGTAACTGAGCCCATTCGGCAGACCCACCGAAATTCACATATTTAGGTTGTTTGACTTGATATTTCACCCACATGCTTAATATGATCCAATTAGATGGAACATCCTATTCGTTTGCTTGAATCTAATTACTTGATGTGCCTATGTCCTCATTGATCCTAATTGTTATGTTTTGATGAACATGCTTGACCTATCTCATACTACATGCATATTATTTTCTTATGAATACTATCTTTTCCTATGGATCTAACTGCTATGATTAATAACCTGTGATGCCCTATGTTCACACTACATACTTGCTTATGACTATCATGATACTATTACACTTCTGTTGATAAACTATGATATTGGGTGTGATTCCTTGTTACTTATTCATCATTATCATATTTATTAGATTATATTACTGCCATCATGATTAGTTCGATCATAATGCATATTGTACACATACTTTGAATGCTTAGTTAATCCGCACCTTCTCACTTGCACAGCATATGCCAATATTATTGCATAGTGACATTTTACTGGTCCAATGCATTGAATTGACCTTCATAACTTCATATCGATGGAGATTATGATTATCGAGTATGATGATTTGGAAATCATAATAGGTGAGGAAGTTTCGGATGAACTATTTGCATGTGTTGAGGGATTCACGGTCCCAATAATCCAATTATTGTTTTCTCCCATAAAGAGGGATATTCCACAAAACTTGTGGGAAGATGATAGGTAAGGGAGTTGATGTTTATGAAACCCAATATCCGAATCATATGAGTGAAATTATGTTAGTAGATCGGATAACGTATGGTTCACAAAGGAAAGTTCATGTTATTATTGTCACAACCCAAACCAGATATCTCATTGGAGATCCCAATTTGAACTCGTAACCTTCACCCCAAACAAAGCTTGGGAGTGATAAGCGATATCTAGCTCAAAAGGGGCTAAATATAATGGATATAAAGTAAGATATAATTTATGAGATATTAAAATTCTTAGATAATATCCAATATAATCATTCATTATACAAAGAACAGAATTTAAATACAAGTCTAGTATTTTCAAATCAATCCCTACTATTAGTTTAGGTAGAAACCTAATTAAAAATCCTAGAGAAGACGACTAACGTCTGTAGGAAATAAAATATCAGAGTTGCAAGAATATATATACATATATATTGGAATTTTATTCAAGGAGAATTTATACGGTAAAAGCACACTTAAATCCATATAGTAACAACTGAAAGAAAATAGATATATTACAAGTCTGTGATTTTTTGAAATCTAAATAATCGTTTATAAAATGGAATATTTAGATTAAAGACAATTACTAACTTTTACATTACATCAATAAATATAAAACACGACAGCATCTTCATCCGGGCTTCATCTCGATCTTCATCTAATGTACCTGAAATGTGGTTGCTTTAAAGCGTGAGCTACTCTAGCTAGTAAGTATGATACCTTCAGGAATATATAAGACTATCCTAGAAAATATGCAAATCTCAATACTTTCAATCCACACAACAAACGATATAAATAGATGCATGAGGTCAATTAGTTATTAATGCATGTTGTGCACCTTCCTTACAAACTATCACCACATGTGATCTATGAAACCATTCTAAAATACATGGGGTCTGTGTGGGTTTCACGTAGACCGATCCACCTTTGGGTAGGCCATGACCCAAAGATAAGATATTTTCTGATTAGTGATAGTTAATGTTGGTCCCTCATATGATCTCAATCTTGCTATCCCTGGATGCTCACACAGATACCACCCCCCAATAAATTGGATTGAATAGCAGATTATTCTATGTGCGCAACATAGTTTCTAGGGGTTTCGACCTAGATGACACAAGCGCCTCAACTTATTTTCGATCATAGGGACGAATCCCAAGGCATCACACAGAATTTCCTCAAAGAACTATACACCACTGATCAATTATCAGAGCTCGCTCATATGATTTGGATATTGGGTCTTACCGATATAAAGTGTTAATAAGTGTGTAACACTTGCACATTTAGACCCATTATTCATTATTCTTAGTCATAGAGCTATCTTTATAAGTTGGAATTAATGCACTTATCTTGTATTGCAGGTTTGGTAAAGATCGGGAGAAAATGGATTAAAGCAAGCTAATTAAAGCCATAAAACGATTAAGTCCCAAGGCCCAAAGAATACCATGATTCAAAGCTTAAAGACCCCTTAAAGTTCTAAAAGAAAATCCCAAGAGAAGCCTAAGGAGAAGCCCAAAAGACAAGTCAAATAATAGCCCAGAACAGAAGAAGACTGCACACTACGATCGAGCGCAGAGTTCCAGGATCAATCGCATTGGGATCGAGCGAACCTGCATGCAATCGAGCACACTAATTTGCAATCGAGCGCATGATATCTGTCAAATACAACACAGAGTAGGTTTCAGTACTTTGTCCATAACTCCTTCAATTTAAGTCTGATTGAGGTGATTTGGGTGTCCTTGGAAAGATGAAAAGAAGATCTACAACTATTAATAAGATATGGAAGCCCAAATAGAATGTTTTTGATGTCCTATTTGCGATAGAAGAGGGAGCCCGTGAATTCTGAGATTTGGAGTTTTCTTTGGGAGAGTTCTTGCAAGATTAGAGTTCCAGTCCTTTTGGGATTGCTTTATCTATATATAGGGACTTGTAATTTCGTTTTGAGGGAGGCATTAGCCCTAAGATATATTTAAACCTTGTTCGTAGAGATTCACAGCTAGTTAGAGAAGAAGGAAGAACTGCAGGAACAACAACTACTATTGAAGATGGGATCATACTTCACACCAAAGATGAGTTCCATTCTTTTTATGTGTAGCTAAATTTCCTGTAGGATATTGATGTAAACTCTTTCCTGTGTTTATGGTATTAATCTCATGACTTTTTATGTTTTTAATTTAATCGTTTGATGGTTGCATAGTTAGGAAGATTGTTACAAGAATCAGATTTAATGTTTATAATCAATTTTAATAAAACATACCGGTCAATGTTTTATTAGGATCGAACCCAAAATATTCTTATTTTATGTGATTATAAGAATATTGATTATGCAACAGTACTTATTGACACGAAGATTAAGATTTATTTTACAAACCATGCCTAGGGAAGACGGGTTGTGCTGCAAATTAGTTAGTTAGTGGAGGTGGATAGTCTGTGCCTACCGAAGACGGGTTATTATTCTCCCTTATGATAACGTAAATTCTAATTGAGAGAGTTTGATAGTTTATGCCTAGAGAAGACAAGTTGTTTTGCAAACCATAGTATAGAGTAGTGTAGTGCATATAACTTGTGTTAATCGAAAATAGACTATGCTTATTCCTTATTATAATACCTTTTGGGTAACATTGTAGTGAGCTTGTAGCCGCACAAATCTGTTTCAAACATTGAATTAATTTTCTAATTTCATGAGATTAACCATATTCCGTAGGTTAGAGGGATCATCAATATTCTACCTTTTATCCTATTGATTTAGATTCTTTTAATCTAGTTTAAATTAATTTTTAGAATTAAATTCACTAATTCCTTCTATCTGTCTACCAATCTATCTAGAATTAATTCTGATAATTTGGTAATTTAAACTCCTTCAGTCCTTGAGGTTCGACACCCTCAAAATAGCCCTATCTTATAAGGATTCGTTCTATTGCGAGTGGTATTTTATTAGTGGATTTGTTTCCAACCACATCAATTTTTGGCGTCGTTGCCAGGGACTAGTTTTCGATTTAGATTGTTATATTGTTAGAATTAAGTCTAGTTGGATTTGTAGTTTTTATTTTATTTTACGGCTGTGATATATTGTTTCAGGTACTATCTGCATTCTGGGATCGAGCGCATTCAGGTACGATCGAGCGTATTAAGATCGAGCGCAACAGAGCATAAGTATAGTTTTTGCTTATAAACTCTTTCAGCAGCCACCAACAGCCAAGTACTGTCTGGATTCTGGGATTGATCGCAACCTTCTGCAATCGAGCTACTTGGGATCGAGCGCATTCAGGTGCGATCAAGTGTATTAAGATCGAGCGAAATTTCTGGGATCGAGCGCAACATAGCAGAAGCACAGTTTTTGCTTATAAACTCTTCCAGCTATCACGACCCTAAATTCTAGAGTGCATCTCATGCGTATATGATCACCACCCCAGAATTTCAGGCATGATTCTCACCCCCTCACCAAGAGGTGGTAAACAAGTAAGTAATCAAAGTCAAAGTAAACCAAACTATTAAATTAACTGATTACCCTGACTATTACAATCCATAGGTGTGTATGGGAGTCTCCTATCCCGATCCACCCTCAGAATCTAGCAGAATACGCAGCGGAACCTAAAAATATTGTCAACAAAAGGGTAAGCTATAAAGCCGCAAGAAAACCCACAATAACTGGGTGTTTACTCAGAAACACAATCCAGTAATAAATATGCAATACCATATAGGTGGATTATGATAATACATAATAGTTCTTGACCTCTATATCACTATGTTCTTAACTATCGTGAATCAACTTAAGATTAGGATGATAGTTCAATACATGTATTTATACAATTCGATTCATAATTTTATTATGAGTGATAGCCTGTAGTTAATCAATACATTTTCTCACATGTATGATTCCTCCTATTGAATATACTTAACTTTACTGACATAATCATGTAGTTATCTGGTATGAATTCTTGTTCATAAAGCAATTAACATTCCATACTAATACTCTAAAGAGTTCTAATCCTTATCTGATTAGTCTCTGTCTTAATCACCATTCAGTCTTGCAACCACGTCTACGTGATTTAGATTCTAAGATCTAAAGGACACACAACTAGTCCCACTCATTAAGTGATGTAGGGGACGTTTTCGCTTCGATCCTAAACATCCGCCAATTAGGTTTTTAGTTCTATTCACCATTTATTCACACGTACATCCACATAACCTACTATTCAACATTTACTAATCCATAACTTACCATATTCTACGTTCCACATTACAGCTAACAATCACAATCTATAACATTTACTGACTATCATTCTATTCAATCATAACAGTAACATCAGCATAGTATGGTCACCATATGTCCAGGGATGCATGCCATTCCATAAATAGATGCAATGGTTTGTTTATTTGTATGCAATGACATGAACAGTTCTATAATGACCCAACAAACGGTCTATACAATCACGTGAAATGCATATGCAT
>JAUPMG010130188.1:0-11517 GCA_031762675.1 Pachysandra terminalis | reverse complement strand
TTGTCACTCTTATAACTCAAATAAGGATGATTCCTCATATTTGGGTTGTAAGTGTTCGAATATGCTGAATTGTTTGGACGGTATTGATTAAATGCCAATATTTGTTTCTCCGGCACATTTAGGAACTGTGAAAATGATATGCAATTATGTGTGGTATGGTCTATCCCATGGCAGATTTTACATGGTTCTATTGGTTCCTCCCTAAACACAACACCAATACCTTTGTTTCCCTTCATCTTAAGTGCTTCTATTTCCTTAGTCAAAAGGATAATTTTAGCACTTATGTTATCCTCTTCCCTCAATTTAGAGACACTTCCACCTGATGCGGTAGTGTTGGTCCTGGTTCGGTTTATTGAGTCCATACGGCTAGGTCTAGTCCAAGAGTTAGAATTTTCAGCAATCTCATCCACGTATTCTATGGCATCTTTGGGTTCTTTCTGTAAGAACCCTCATCCACAAGATAGTTGGACAAATTGTCTGTCCCTAGGTGTAAGTATTTCATAGAAATAGCTGACCAATCTCCAATTTTCATATCCATGAGTTGGACAAAAATTGAAAAGATCCTTATACCTTTCCCATGCTTGGAATAGGGTCTTATTTTCTCCTTGGACAAAGCTAGAGATTCTTCTTTTTTACTTGTTGGACTTTATGGGGTGGGAAATATTTCTTATAAAATTCCCGACCCATCTCACCCCAATTACCTATAGACCTAGGTTTCAAGGTGTACAACCATGCTTTAGCTCTGTCTTTTAGAGAAAATGAGAAGAATCTCAATTTAGCAGTTTCTATTACATTTTGTGCATAGAAACTACTAATGACTTATTCAAAGGCTTTAACATGCACATAGGGGTTCTCATTGTCAAAACCCTAAAGTCAGGAAGTATGGCCAAAAGCCCGTGCTTAAGGTCTACAAGAGGTGCATTAGGTGGAAACATGATGCACAAAGGGATGGAATTCTGGATAGGGTGTAACAAGTCATACATGCTTTTCCAATTTTCATCAGGATTACTTAGTACTTCGTCACCCATTATGGATAATGTGTGTGAAGGTGCAGGTGTATCAAATAGGTTATGACAATATGTCTCAAATATCTCTCTAATCTGCCTTTTTCGTTTCTGATCCAAACACTCATGCACCAACAATTGCAAATCAAATAAAAAATAAAAATAGAAATAAGGGAGTTTGTCACTATATGTTCATGACCTGGACTGATCCATAATGGACTCAAATATGCATGAAAATAGATTGGCTTAAAGTGTCATAACCATTCATTCATCTATATGGGGTTCCATAGGTGGTTTCATAGGTTCCCGAACCGTAGGGCGAACAGACGGTCGGGTGGATACTATTAGCCCCGTTTCCCAAGATAGAGCGACCTTGGCGAGCAGAATATACTCATACCCGGGTTTAATTTTTCACTGGGTTAAGGGGAGTTCTATGCAATTGTTTATGAATGTGTGTGTGTGTGTGCAATAAGCCAATCTAACAAACCATAATGCATGCCAAACCACACAGTTTAATGACTAAATTAAAGCAAGTTAAATCAGTCCATTCATCATAAGCCAATCAAACCAACCACATTAAAAATTAATTAGGGCCATCACATAAGCCCAAATCAAGTCCTGCCAATGTTAGTGCAAATAATCCAAGACATAATCTAAAATTAAACCATTAAAACCAAGCATATGAATAATCCACACAAATCATTTATGAATACAAAAGTTAAATAAAAATAATAAACTAAAACTCCTAAAAAAATAGAAATAAGGGAGAATGGAACGAGGTTACCAATAGAGTGAATTCCATTGGTTTTGATTGTTCCACAGGATTGCCTCTGAATATACCGCAGCTCCCAGGCAACAGGCCAAAATGTTCTTGCTCACTCCCAAGGGCAGGAGTTCGAAAGAATATAATTCTCGAGAGTCTGAGGTCGAACCACTGAGAGTACGGAATTCAAGACAAAAGAATGTTAAGAACAATTATAGTAGTGGAAAATTGCTGGTAATTGAAAGGATTAATTAAGAGATCAATAAAATTAAATAAAAGGGATTAACATTAATGGTGAGGATGCGCAGGCATCGGAGCAGCTCCTTGAACTGGTATGAAATTCATTGTAACTCGGGTAAAATATCATATGTTTGTTTCCTATGAAGACCTTTGATTCGGTTGAACTAAAATAATTCGGGAACACATCGTAACCTTGGTTAACGACATGGCTAGAATAACTTTTAGAAAAACCTATTCAAATTAATTCTAGATTCCTATTAGAAACCATGAGAAATTCTTCTTAAAGATGAGAAAAACATGATTGAACTCATAAAAAGAATGAATAACTCATACATCATAAGGAAGCAAACTAGATAAACAACCAAACATAATTAAATAAAAATCAAGAAGAATTACAATAAAAGCTCTTACCAATTACAAGAGAACTTGACCCCTAACCTTTACAGAGAATTACGCTTCCATGGAAGAAGAAGAAAAATACAGAACATTGAGTAGAAAATTAAAAAGAAAAGGGATAATTAAACTATTGATTCTTCCCCCTTTTATAGAGCTCCAATTTGTCCTCCTTAGTTTGAAAAAGAAAACCTTGAAGGAAATAGTAACGTCCCTTCGATTTCCTCCAAACAGGAAACTTCACAAGTTTCCTCTTCTACCACTGATTGGACCTTCCACATGATCGAAGTGGACTTTGATATCTTCACAACAAGTGTAGCTCTACTTCTTAAATTTCCGGAGCCATTGCAATAACCTTATTTGGACGTTTCTACAATGAGTTATGGTCAAAATACCAATATATATTCGGTAAAATTCTGGAAAGTAACTTTCCAAAACTCAAAATAGAAACCCCCTCTTTTGTGGAGCAAGTCTTCACGAAAATTGAAAACCAATCAAGATAGGAACTTCTAGACACCTTGGCCCCTCTTTCTAATTTCATTCCCTTTGAACGTAATCCAACCTGTCTAAGATGATCCGTCTGATCTAATCCGACCCGTTCCGAGTCTGAATCCTCTTTACCAGAGTTTTTCTCTAATACTGGCTCTGCATCAGTAATTTAGGCATAATTAAGACATTTAAAATATAGTGCAAAGGTAAAATAAAATTGGTAAATCCTATGTAAAATGAAAGGTTTAATATGAGAAAATAGTAGATAAGTCATGCAATTAAGGGTACAGTATGTGGTATTTCATGACTTACCACCGCCCGTATAGGGATTCGTCCTACGTATTTTGGGGCGTGGCATTCTGTCACTCATCCTCACGGAATATTATGATCTAAGAACTCAATTACAACAATATCATGATATAGTTAGAAGGGAGAAATACTGACAGAAACATCACTTCATGAACCAAGTCTTAGCAATTATCCACATCATTACAGGAACTTTACGGACAATGGGTATAAAGGAAGTATATTATCATAAATGTAGAAAACATAATGAGTGATGAATGTATGTACGCTATGACAATTAAAAAATAATCAACGCAACACCCAATAACAAATGCTAATAAATGCAAATGAATGCGAATTCCGATGATCAGCCGGTTTTCCAAGTAACTCATACTTGGTATACAAGCTCACTCTCATCACATCTCATACCCTCACCTCCCACGTGTACATCGTGCTTTTGTAGGATTTTCAACCTACTGGTCTCAATTCCCGTAGCTATTTCTCCACGTACGTTTAGGGATATGATCCCAGGGAGGCCTACGCAAGACGATTATCCATGAACATTTAGGAATTTAAACCCAGGAAGGCCTTTGCAAGACGAATATCCATGTACATTTAGGGATTTAAACCCAAGGAGAACTTTGTAAGATGATTACCCACAAACAAAGTAGAATTCAAACCTCTTTCAGTCGCTGCTCGGTTGACTGGACAAGTTATGTTGTTCAAACATCTATCCGTCGCTGCACGGTTTACCGGACAAGATATTCAGTTCAAACCTCCATCTGTTGCTTCCTGGTTGACCGGATGAGCTATTCAGTTCAAATCTCTCTTTGTCGCTGCCGGATTGACCAGAGAGCTATACTTCCCACATATCAGCAGGATTTCCAGTGATAACACCCTTCGGAAGCTATTAGTGCACCCATACACAATAATAATCCACCGGATGCCATCACAAGTATATTTTCCACCTATTAGTAGGATTACCAGTGATAGTACCCTTCGGAAGCTACTCGTGCGCCTATACACACTTGTAATATGCCGGATGCCATCACGAGTATCCTTTACACATGTAATAACAATATAACAATCATAATCAACATAACATATCCATTTAGTACCAAGGTCATGCATGGAAATCATCAATTTTTGATTTCGATGATAATTCTTGTCAGAAACTATCCACTCGCCCATACACGTGGATAATCTACCGGAAGTAATTATAAGTATCCTATCTAGTGTACAAATACATAAAAGGTCATAAGTTTATAAAAATAATCAAAATGCACCACAAGCAACTCCAAATACCCATTTCAAGGTGTCCATAAAGTTTGGTCCCCATCGGAGCATGGTAGGTAGCTCGGTAGCACAGAGGTACTTGCTAAAGTCCATTTTCCACTTTGACACCTCTTCAGTTTTTAAATCGTAACTCTTGTTATAATTATCGGATTGACCTCAAACTTGAACCATGTGTTCCTAACAAATAGGGGAATAACATAAAAATACAAATAAAATATTGGGTTCCCGTTGCCAGCATGGCCGGTGTGCCGGAGCCTGCCGATGGCTATTTTTCAATGTCTTTTTAGTCCTTGTCGGCAGCACAGACATTGTACTGGTGCCTGTCGACGGGCCACACTTCTATGAATTTTTGTCACAGGAACTGAATCCCAGATTTATCCCAGAAGCCCCAAATTTGAAACTCTTCAATCCGTTTCAATCCGAAATCATGTAGAATAATTATAAAATATTAAAAATCTTTACTAGATCAAGTTAAACATGATAAATCTTCATTTAGCCAATCAATGGACTAAATCATACATTTAACTTAGCATATAATTTCTATCATCCAATCTCACATCAATCAATCCGGAATCATGTACGAGAATAGTCATCATTCAAGTCACATTCGAATAGAACGTAACTCAATAAGCTATTAATCATCAAGCATAAACAATGAAATCACACTTTCGGAAATCATATACACGAGTGATAAATCCACGCATTCAAATCGGAAGACGATCACAAAATTCCTTGAGAGCCATAAAGAAAATGATAGGTCAACAAGCACTTCCTCTTCTTGTAATGACCCGAAAAAGTTTGAATTTCTGTTGACGGTAGTTTAGTAAATTCCCCTGACTTGTTAAAAATCATAACAGTGGGTTAGCTTAGACTATGCCCAGGTACTGGTGGGCTGTTAGCCTCCCATATTCTTTTGGACTTATGAGACACATACATGCCCAATAGACAATCAGACACTAGGTTGGATCAGCCCATGTAGCCTTTTCGTTGGGCAGCCAAAAACCTAAGCCCAAAAGACACTAAACCCTAAGAGGAGAGTATAAATACTCTCTTTGTGTGCTGAACATTAAATGTTGCTGGAGTTTGAGGAAAAACAAGAGAAACCATAGAGCTGGAGTTATGGAGGAGAATGGAAGTTGGTGGAGCAGATTTCACCATCAATGCTAGGTGAGTTTTTCCCCAATACCTGAACGTTTAAACTCAAACATTCTTCTGGTTATATGTGCACTCCCTCCATTCAAGACAATGTGATTAATGCCGTGTAATAGAATAAACTCAAATTTGTTAGTGTGTTGAATGCCTGAACCTACTTGTTGTATTGTATGATTAAAGTTGTTTTCCAGAGAAAATGCTGTGTTGATTATTTTATATGAATTGTGAGCCATAGGGTTTTCCATATTAAAATCCTCAAGTGGTGTATGTGATTGTTTGGCATGTATAAATGCTTATAATGAGCTCCTTATGATTTTGTTGGTCTTCCCTTGAAACCTTGAGTAAAACCCCTTCAGACCCCATGGATTTTCGTAGCCAAAAACATAACCTAAAAACCCAAAATCGCGTCCATCGGTGAGTGGTCAGTACACCGACGCACTCGCCGACAGGGAAACATTTTGGACACTGCAAACCGTCGGTGGGTGTCGGTCCATCGACGCACCCACCGATAGAGATCTCCCTCATTTTGTTTGAGATCGTCAGTGAGTGGTCGGACCCACCGACGCACTCACCGATGAGGTGGTCGGTGAGTACCGAGGGACCCCGGAGAACCCACTGACCAAACCCATATATCTTGATATTGTGACCGTTAGTGAGAGGTCGAACCCACCGATACACTCGCCGATGCCCACTGGTGCTTGCCCATGTGGTTCGAGGGTGTCACCGAAGGGCACTACCCTTGTTTAAGTATAATGCACCGTCGATGAGTGGTCGGTTCGCCGACGCACTCACCGACATAACCAAATTCTGTCTTATGCTTCTCCGTCGGTGGATCCTCCGGACCCACCGACGACCCACCAAAGGTGAGTTTCTTTATGTGGGAATGAGAGATTGAGGGCAGTGAGTGCATTACTCCACAGACCTGGATCATTATGAGATCATAAATTAAGATAAAGTATACTATGATCACAACACTTAGTTTAAATGATAAATGTTTGAGCTATCATTATGGATTATTGATTTGATCTTATGTGATGGCCTATGGGCTTTGTAAATGCATGTTAGTGACAATGCATATGATGAATGAAATGTAATGGTGATCACTAATGAGTTCATGTCTTACTTACATGACTGGATGTCTGCTTTCGTAATGGGTTGTTTTCTCCTTTTACATTATCTAGATTAGATTAATTGTAATATGGAGACCCTGATTATTGGACCAACGGTCGGGATGACCATTGGGTGTTACTCGAGATTGAGTAATGTGAATGGATTATGTGTATAGATACGCCTGATGGGCATGACCGGGTGGGGACCAAGTATGTCCAATACGCCCTAACGAGATATCGTCTTTGATTAGGAATGTTTGGTGTCTTGAACTGGGATGAATGTCACGGAGGGAGGTTCACGAAGATGATGCCCTTGGACTATCCTGTTGAGATGGTGTGTCCCGGATAAAAATAAAAGCGGGGCATGAATTCCAAAGGGTTGCAAGTCCCTTAAAACTGTGCTGTACACACAGAATCAGCGAGGTATCCTTCGCCCGAAAGGGGCCATGACTCCATGAGTGAGACCCATGGTGTTACAATCCAAATCTTGCATGCATCTCCAAAGTTCATGTTAGAAACATTACATGCATATCATTTATGTTTGTGAATGATTATGATTGTGATTGGGGAACTAGACTTCCCTATGTATGTTCAAGGACCATTCTGCAATGAGTAGCTATGTAGGTCTGAGAGGACTAATAAATATGATATCCGAACATGTGAGTTTAGATGAGAGAACTGCATTTAGTTGTAATCGTGGTGAATTGATGTAGTGTATTGCTGAGTAGATTGTAGATCATCATATATCTTGGAGATTGAATTATTCCTCATTATGCTAGTAGAAATATTTGGGGTAATATTTCAAATTATCCAATCCTGGTAAGTATGAGTTCCTGCCTCAACATACCCCTTTTTCCATAATTCTTCCGCTGCATTTATATTACTGGGTAGATGCCCAAGTATTGTGGTTTTACTCGCGAGCTATGTAACTCACCCTTCGGGGTTCTATTTCTCAGGTTCTGCTGCGCACTCTGTAGATACAAGGATGGATTGGGATAGGAAGCTCCCACACACTTATGTATATGGTTGGGCTGGGTAATGAATTTCACTTAATTCTCTTTACTTTAGCTCTTGTTTACTTGTTTACCACCTCCTAGTGAGGGGGTGAGAGTTACGTCACCGGATTCTTGAGGTGACTCTCAGAGGAGTACACCCTAGAATCAGGTCGTGACACTTCCTTTCTCTCCTTCCTTTTTTCCTCTCTTCCTCTTCTCTTCTTCTTCTCTAAGGCAAGTTGACGGCTAGGGTTTGGTCTCCCTCTCTCAACTTTTCACTCTCTTTCTTAGTTCCACAAGGATTCTCCTATTAGAAATCTGATCATATGAGAAGGGTGAGGGAGAAGTTATAGTAACTTCCCTTCTTTCCCTCCCATTACCAAACCCACGACACCCACCTAGAATTCATGTTTGAGATTTGAATTACAATTTTTTTATAATTAAAGATACTCCCCCAATGTTTATCCTTATTACACTTTAACCTCAGCACAATATATTTGGTTTAAGATTCCACCCAGTGCTCTAATTAACTTACTAATCAACCTCATTGTTACAGGAAAATTACTAATAATTCCTATCAAACCACTATTTAATTATTTTCATTATTTGACTCTATTAAATAATCACATATTAGTTACTATTATTAATTTTCCAGATCCGGGTCTCTACTTATATATAAGTGTGCATATATCTAAATGGAGCAATATTCCAACGCCAATGCCCGAGGGTAGCGATCGGCGAACAACAGCGCGTGCACGAACACAAATATGAGAAATAGTACGGGAAAATATCCCAAGGATAAACCGACACATGTCAGAATTATAACCGACACATAGTAGAGTCATAAACAACATCCCTGGATGAGATCCTTGGAAGTGTCGGAAATAACAGCACGAGCAAGCGAAAAGAATATGAGGCTGCGACATTGATATAAAGAAAGGTAGTGTGCTACCACAATGACTCTCAACATTATGCAAGTTATGAAGTGATTGTAACACTAGTAGTAATCATTCAACAAAGCTGACATGAATACACGATTCTTATTGATCATTCTCTTTATAAACAAAGGATATCTATTTACTATCATAAGATTATGTTCACCAACTAGACGAGCCTCGGTGAATACATACTCCACGGCAGGATGCCGGAACCCTTACAGCTGGATGCCGAACCTCTTACGGTGGGATGCCGATTAAGAGATGCCTCTCTATACCTCCATGGTGGGATGCTGGACCCCTTACGACAAGTGTCGATTAAGAGATGTGTCTCTCTACTTCCACGGCGAGATGCCGGACCCCTTACAGCATGATGCCGATACCTCCACGGCGAGATGCCAGACCCCTCACGGTAGGATGTCGATCAAGAGATGTGTCTCTCTACTTCCACAGCGGGATGAGGACCCCTTACGGTAGGATACTGATTAAGAAATGTGCCTATATAGCTCCAGGGCGGGATGTCGGACCCCTTACGGCAGGATGCCGACATCTCCATCGCGTGATGTCGTACCCCTTACGGCAAAATGCTGATTAAGAGATGCATCTCTATACCTCTACGACTGGATACTGGACCCCTTACGGCGGGATGCCAATTAAGAGATGCGTCTTTATACCTCCACTATAGCATGCCGGATCCTTTACGGCAGGATGCCAGATCCCTTACGATAGGATGCTGATGTTACCATTGAGGGATATCGGATCCTCTACAGCGGGATGCCGATAAAGAGATGTGTTTCACGTTCACCAAAGAGATGCGTCTCGGTGAACACAACGATGTGCTTTTACATCTGAAGGGAGAGACAGCCCTGGACAGTATAGGACATCGACATCGATATGCTTTTGCATCTAAAGGGAGAGACAGCCCTAGACGGTGTAAGACGTCGATACTCCACAGTGAGACGCCGATACATATCTCCATCTAGAATGAAGCTCGAATGACATTGAAGGCAATACTACCTCCATTTAGAGTGAATCTTGAATAATGTTGAAGGCAATACAACCTCCGTCTAGAGTGAAGCTCAAATGATATTGAAGGCAATACTACCTCCGTCTAGAGTGAAGCTCGAATGACGTTGAAGGCAATATATACCTCCATCTAGAGTGAAGCTCGAATGACTTTGAAGGAAATACTACCTCCGTCTAGAGTGAAACTCGAATGATGTTGAAGGCAATACATACCTCCATCTAGAGCGAAGCTCAGATGATGTTGAACGCAATACATACTTCCGTCTAGAGTGAAGCTCGAATGACGTTGAAGGGAAAACGTATCTTCTTCTAAAGTGAAGCTCGAATGACGTTGAAGGCAATAAAGACCTGTAGTGACTAAGATCCTTTATTAGATGGGTACATTAATTAATAATAATTTCCAAATAATTATAGTGTATTGTATTTGGCATCTAACTATATAAATTGTAGGTTATATTAGTATAAGGGTTAACTTATAATTAAGTTATTATTTTGAGGCCCTTGTGTAATTATTATCTATTAGGGGTTATATGTGTTATTGTAAATCCTGTTTCCTAATTCCATACGTTCATGGTACGTGGGATTGGAAGGATTGGCTTGAAGGGAGAAAGGAACGAGGAAGAATATATATACTGCTTTCCCACAGCAGGAGGGAACGTTGGATTGCATCTGGAGAGATTGAGAGAGTACACAGAAGGGGTTTTAGATCTGAAACTAAACCCTTGTACCCATTGTTATAATGCCAAAGGAAGAAAGCAAGGAAGAAGAAGAATGAAGAGAAGAAGAGTAGAAGAATCTTGTGATATCTGAACTTAGGAGATCAAATCAGGTAAGTTAAATCTTACTGTATAGTTCCTTTATGAATTTATGTGATTACATTCATGTTCTTGATGTGTTATGTGTGTTTTTGATGAATTGTTTGCATGAGATAATGTTCAATATGTTAGGATTAGGTTGGAATATATTCTAATATGTTTTACCAGTCAAGACCATAGATTGAGATCATTAGAATAGATTAATTTTGATTTGGGGTTCAAAGGGATGAAAATCCTGAGATCTGGAAATCCCCAGATCGGTACCCACTGGTATGTCAATGGGGGTACCGACAGGGGACTAAAAATAGGCAACTATAGGGTATCGGCACCCATCGGTACACCGGTGAGGGTACTGATGAACACCCTGCAGACTTATACTGATCGGCATTGTCACGCCCCAAATCCTAAAGCCTGAATCCCTAGGTTGGTGGCACGAATCAAGAGGCGAGACCTTCGGGATCCACAACCTGACCGCGGATTGCTACCAAACCACAAGTGAAATAAAAGTAAAGAATTACCTTTATTAAATTAGGGTGCGGAAGCTAAAACAATAAAACAACAAAATTAATTATAAATGCAATAGTCAATGACTTCAACTGAGTCATGACCTATTAGTCCGACTAACTGATGTAACGTAAACAAAACTAGTACATTTTGAAGCACTCACAGGAGCACAACTCTATAACAAAATAATAAATAACTAACCCTACGGTAGGCAACACATCTAGTTCCACCTTCATCCGTTCAACCTGCAACATGAGTAAGTTGCGTGAGCTTTGAATGCCCAGTAAGAGAATCAATACCGTCATCCATCCCCATATGTTATCATAATAGTCAAGTAGTGGTGAGTGAAACAGTAAGTGATATGATACAACAATTGTGAACATTTTACATGATGCGATGAAATGAAATGCACAAATTAGACAAATGCTCTAATATATGCTCAAACAGGGAATACAATGCGTAATGAGATGCAAGAGATGAGTTAAGCTATGTAGCCCGTTAAGTGCCCCTC
>JAUPMG010130177.1:0-11517 GCA_031762675.1 Pachysandra terminalis | reverse complement strand
TATTTGGGGTTTATCCTGTCCCCACTATGTGGGGTCAGGGGTTCCACGTCGCAAAAAAAAAAAAAAAAAGCAATTGATATATCTGTGTGCCTCCTGATTCTCCAATCATCTATGGTTAAAATGATTATATATATATGTGTGTGTGTGTGTGTGCAAAAGTTATTTATCTATGTAAAGTATTCGTAGCTGCTCTAAAGTTATAATAGATATCTACAAACCTACTTTAAAGTATATATGGCTATCACTATCTCCGGAATTTAGTTGTGACTCTTTGAATAGTGTTTTGGAGTTCTTTTTTGTAATCTTTACCAGTATAGTGGGAGATCTTTTGGACCGTCTTCGCTCGTGAACTAGCTTTTTTGGCTGAACCATGCAAATCCTTGTGTTGCGTTTTGGCCATTTCTATACACACCACATACCCACAGGCCACAATCCGGACAAATTTGCCTAAAAATTGGTATTTAGTAATGGCGGTAGGCTCAAGGTGGAGAAATTTGATGTGAGAAGTAACCTTTTTCTTAATGGCAAGTCAAGGTTTGTGATCTGCTAATCTACTAAGATTTGCACAAGGCGTTAAATAGGATACAAGAAGATGGCTAATTTCTCGGAGGATGATGGGAAGCTTATAACTTGAGGGTTGTGAATGCGATTTATATAACGTCATTAATGAGGATTCTGAAGAAGCTTTAAGAATAGCTTGAAGGCTTTACACGACAAAGTACTTCACAAATTGGTTACTTGAAGCTACGATTGCACACTTCAGATGGTTCAATTATGGGTATGTTTGAGCTTTTAAGTGAAGGAAGCTATTGGCAAGTTGGGGCTGAAGGAGAAGCACCCAAAGTTGTACATTGATGCATGGGTTGGAGATCAAAGGGAGAAGATCGAGTCAAGATGTATTAACAAATTGTTTATCAATTAAACAATATCGATGTTCGGCTCGATTATGAGGACAAAGTCCTAATCTTGTAATCCTTCATTCATCAGATGATCATCTTGTCACTGGTTCGTTCTATAGCCAGTATAAGATTGGTGTAGAGAAGATTACGTGAGATTTTCTCTCGAATGAGTTAAGGAAAATTTTGCCTATTAACAATCAGGCAGAAAGCTTGGTGGCACAAGGAAGGATAAAGGAAAATGGTTCTTGAAGTAAGGGTGGTTTTAAGCATGGTTTAAAATATCGTATCGAGGTAGCGTATCGGTCAGCTCGAAAATGGATACATATCGAGTATCGTGTCAGATACACGTGGATACGTTGTAAAAGTCATAGATATGGTGGATATGCAAGGAAAATGAAGGATACATAAAACAAGACCCACTTTTATGCAAAGATAAGATAAAGATATGATAAATTAACTTGTTTTTGATATGATACACCCACACATATAATATATATTAACGTGAAAACCAACTGCTACGTGTGCAAGCACATGAAAACTTAAAAAAACTTCAATAAGTGTAAATTCATAATATATCACATACACTAATAAAACATAATTAAAATCATACATATCTAATGGGATCAATTACCTATAAGTAACAAGATGTAATCATAATTCAAGACATAGAAACATACTTTCAAACATCAACAAACAAATTCAAAATCCATTAGGAATATCTTAGAACAAAGAAGAACAACTTTTATTACATGTAGATGCATTTCAAACAAAAAGCCTTCTTATTCGACAATCTTCAGAGAAGGAAAACAGCAAATAGAAGGAGAAGGAGAACGATAAAGAGAAGGATAAGAAAAAGAATATTAGCCTAGCCAAACAAATACTCTCTCTCTCTCTCTCTTCCAATTTCTTTTTCTTTGTTCTTTTTTCAAATTAGGTTAGTAATTTAAGGGTTTTTATTTGTGCTTCTTTTTTCTTCTCTTTTTGATCATTCTTTAGTTTTCATTGTCTTTTTTTTTTTATCAGTATCCAACGTATCTAGATAGTATCGAGCGTATCAAGGTAGTATCGAGCGTATCGAGACTGTATCGACAGTGTATCAACCGTATCGGTAACGTATCAACCGATACATTTTAAAAAGATACATATCGTATTGTAATGTTGCGTATCGTGCCGTATCGGTCGATACACAATACGTATCGACCGTATCGACATGATATTTTAAGCCATGGTTTTAAGTCAGGGTTTGAATTTAGTAGGAGTATTTTGTGCTGGTATTGTCATAAGCATGGACACGTTAAGAGGGGTTATTTAAAAATCAAAGAAAATGAAGAAAAGGGAAAATATTTGACACAATTAACCTAACAGAGAATAATATGAATGGTTGCATTGGTAACCTTGTTCCCTTGGTGATTGTAAACAGTAACTTCTTTGCAGAATAGTTAGATTCTCGATTCTGGTTAATGGGGAATAATACACTCCTTGGAAGATTTTTGTGATGGAGAGTTAAAATCAGGATGCACAATGATTCTGTAAGAACATTGTCTAGCATATGCCATGTTCGAATTTTGGGGAGAATCTTGGGTAAGTTAAGACTCCAAGGGGTGTACATGGCTTGATATGGAGTTATGAAAATTCAAAAGGGTGCTTGAGTTCTTATGAGGGCAAAAAAGACATAACTTTTATGTTTTTATTTCGGAGCATGATTATAGGTGGTTGTCAGAATGATTTTTAGGCATCCCGATTATGACTTGATATGGTTGTGGCATGTGTGTACGGGCCATGTAAGTAGATGAGCTTTGATAGGAACAAATAAAGGTGATTTGCTCTATGTTTTGAAGAATGGGAATTCAAACTCTCTGAGTTATTAAAGATGTCTCAGCTGTGAGGCAATTGATGATATTTCGATGCAGAAGTTCTTGCCTAAGCTTTGACTTGATGAAGGTGTGACATGGGTCACTGTCTTGGACACCTTACAAGGTGTGGTGGAGAAGGCGATGTGAGAAGTTTCTTGGTGGCCTTATGGATTTGAGCCAATGTGGAGGTTGTTGTTTCGTGTTGTTTTTTGTATAGCTATATCTGTTGTGCATTGATGGTCCTATGCTATGCATCAGGTTGGCAACTGCCTTAATACTTGTGGTAATCTTATATGACATGAAAGATTTTGCAAAAATGAGTGAAGGGAAGTGTTTCTTAAGTTTGCAGTGGCTTATGATCTTGCATTAGCAAATAACTTCCATTTAAAAGAGAAATAAACCTCTAGTGACCTTTAAGAGTGGACCCAACTGGTGTCAAATCAACGTTTTCTTCTTAGGAAAAATGAGTTAATTAGGTTCTAAGGCGGTTGAAGCTCTGAGTAAGCATAATCATAAGTTGAATGACAAAGATAGGTATCCTCTACGGATGAAGCCATTAGTCAGCTTATGCATGCTCCCCGGACTATACTTCTTGAGTTGGCTTGCAGAAGATTGAGGCATCTCAAGTCTTCCCCTGGAAAGGGATTGTTATTCTCTTGTTATAGTCATGTGAGAGTTGAGGTTTATACAGATACGGATTGGACTGGTTCATCCACTGATTGGATATCTACATCAGGTTACTATACACTAATGGGTGGAAACTTGGTTACTTGGTGAAGTAAGAATCAATCTGGAATGGCTAGGTAAAGTGTACAGGCAGAGTGCAGGTCCATGGCTCATGGTGTCTGAGCTATTGTGGCTTATGGCTCTTCTACATGAACTGGGAGTTAACATCCAGGATCCAATAAATCTTTATTATGATAACAAACCTGCCATTAGCATTGTTTGCAATCCGGTGCAACATGATAGGTTAAAGCATATTGAAGTTGACCGCTATTTCGTTGGGGAGAAACTCAACGGATGCCAAATATTTACTCTCAATGTGAAGACTGAAGACCAGCTGGCAGACATTTTGACCAAAACCATGAATAAAGGTTCCCTCCAAGACATTCTTGGCAATTTGGGCATGATAGGTATCGATGCACCACCTTGAGGAGTGTTGTCGAGGGCAGATTTCTCTTTTTATGTTCTATTAACATGGGTGCCATTATTTTACTTAACAAGGGTGTTACTGTAATTTTTTCAATAATAATATAATAAGGGAGTGGGATGTCCAGCACATTGAGTGGCTTGATCCCCAAATTTTCTCTCATTTTCTCTCTTCTCCTTGTCTATCTTGTTGTTCTTACATATCAAGATCTTCAACAACAGTTGCAACTAAAAAAATCCAAGTCCTGAAGAGATCTTTTCAACGAGGCAAAACATCCAAATGGAAGCACCTTTCATAAATGTACGCTCTTGGAAGCTGATTGCATCAAATAGCGAAAAATCATTTCTAATTGTTGCTTTATTTTGTGATGGCCCTAAATTTTGATTATGTTTCTTTGCAATATCTATCAGTTGCACATGTTTGAAATGATAGCCAATATGTCCCCATCTACTCAAATTTTCTTGTTTAATATTTGAAATTGAAATGACCATACAATCATGTTCATTTCACCATGCTTGTTATGTAAGGATGGCCATGAAGTGGTCATACCACTCATACGTTGTATGCGTTAATTTTGATTTGATGCATAAGAATGAAGGATTGTGGAATTCATTAACTTCCATGCTGTTTCTAAGAAATGAAAAAAACATTAACTAACAAAAATCATATAAATTCATTTTGTATGAGACTTTGATGGTTTTCATTTTGTAGTCACTGCATTGCAAGCTATCAAAAATCGCCTTATAGATCCTATGAAGCATCTAAATAGCTGGAACCAAGGGGATCCGTGTATGTCAAATTGGACAGGGATTTCATGCTTCAATACAACAGAGAATGATGGTTACCTGCATGTTGAGGAAGTGTATGCGTCTTATACTTCCTTCTTTTAATTCTAAACAGATTTTGTTATCATTTATGTTTTACTTTTTCTAGATCGTCTATTTATACTACATGTGCTACTTTAAAAAATATCAAAACTAAAATGTATTATATGAAAAAAATTTCCTTGGAGAGATCCTGAGATTGTTTCCAGTAGGTAATATAGGGTTGCTTTATTGAACAGTAAATGTAGCAATATCCAATATATGCATTTATATAAAGAAAGGGTCATATAAAATGGCTTATGTCTGAGGGTAAAGGTTGAGGATGAAATCAACTGTTGTAGAGGTCAGGAATGTGACTTTGTTGTAGGTTTAAGGTTAAACCTTCTCTTTATTTTCATTGAGAAGGTATATGAAAGACATATCTTAGGCAACCCCAAAGATGCTTAATGCCTTGAATTTAGAGTGTAAACTCAATACCATAATGAGAGATGTCACTACCCATTTTCTTTTGTATTGTCCACCCATAGCATGCCATGCAAAAAGAGCTAAGATATATTCATTGTAGGTATTCTTAAGAATATAATTATATTTCTTCATCTATGAGAGTATATAGCTTAAAAAGATGAACATATTCCTTCACATATATAGCTTAAAAAGAAGAAGAGATTCCTTCACACATCTGTTACGTTTATAAGCTCTTAACAACCATGTCTTTAGTCTAGCATAATATTAATTTTTCGTATAGAACATATCATATTCTAACTTCTACGAAATAAAACTCTTATGGCATGTAAAAAACTGGTGTTTCAACATTTAGGTTTGCTTTAAGTTTTAACATCAAAATTAGAAGTAACACATATACGGCTGGCAATCATATTTTCAACTTCATGGATGGTTAATAGTTTTAATAGAATCCATCAAGGGTTCAGATTTGATAGAACTTTTGGGTTTCCATATATTTCGGAATTACATTATTATCGTATCCTATATGATTCAAATCATATATCTGTGTACATTACCTATATGATTAGGTTTAGTTTAGGTCTCTTTCACCTTAGCCAAATGTATTTTTAATTTTTGTAAAGGCTCCAGAGTACTTTCCATGTACATGTTGGTGATGATAAAATGTTTACCTACGTTTTACTAGGTGACTCATGCAACAAATTAACTTCTCTATTTACTTCTTGATGTGATATTTGAAAAACTTCAACTTATCAACATATCTAATTACCTAACTAGAAGGATTTTTGAATTTGTGAAGTCCTTTAGCGGGATAAAGTCCTACAGGGCTTAATTTTTCCAATGTAGTCCATCCTAAATAAGAAGGTTGTATTGGTAGTCCAAACATTGTTGAAACTCAAGCCAATATTACAGTTTATTAGATGTTTATTTCATTTTATTTTTATTTTTGGAAAAGCCTTTGCAGAGGGATGGGGTTTGAGGCAGACCTTAACCTGTTTGTTAGTATAAAATGAAACTATTACACCTAGACAAGGGGGTGCAAATACATTACCCCTCAGGAAAAGACTATAGAGAAGATTCTTCAAAGATTCTTCACGCCAGCCATAGTGTTTACAAAATAAACTCTGCCAAAAAATGATATTAGAAAAAAAGAAAAAAAGAAAGAGCATTTACATCTACATATTTCTGAATCCATGACTATCCAAGAACAAGAAGCCACTAATGTTAATGGCTAGAAGTGTGGGATCAGTGAGAACTTAAGAAGAGTGCGAGAAGCATCTAAGCTTTGCACGAGAATCGACCATTATATTAACTTCTCTAAATATATAAGCAATAGTGTATTGGATGCTATCAAGGATGGTGATAATAGAGGTCTACCAATATCACACTGACCAAGGAATCCTACATTTAAGCATAGCTGCTTCAATGACATCTTTTTTTTTTTTTTTTTGATGAATAATGAAAATTTTATAAAAGGAAGGAGAAAAGAAAATACAAGGTGCCCAAGGGGGGAACCATAAAACGAGAAAAAAGAAGACAAGAGAGAGACCAATATACCAAGAACAACATCTATCCTTCATCCAAACCCTCCTAACGCGACCTAAACAGCCACCCTACATATGACTCACCACATCCCAACATCTCACAATATCGGATCTAGGCACATCTTGAAACTCGGGAAGTGCTTCAATGACATCTTGAGAGTCAAATTTGATAGTGGGGTTCTGTAGCAGAGAGAATCCTTGGATAAAAAACAACCATCAATCTGTGCTCTAACTTCAGCTATGAAGTTGATTGCATTGCTGTAAAAATTAGACATGGCAGCTATAAGATTACCTTTTTCAGTTTGGTCTCCTCCTAATGAAGGGTTGATCAAGATGAATTTTTACAAATGCTCTTTTGGTAACCTGGGACTATCAGTTGTTGGGTTGTTTTTCAAAGCGGGAGATCAAAAATGCATTTTCCTGGCCCATATGCGATTAGGATAGAGTTGCTAGCATTACTGACAGATTTGAGGGAGGAACAGATGATCTAGACTACTCATTTGATGATTGAGGGAGATTTGAGCACTATCATATCTTTGCTTCGGGTGCCACTTACTTATTTTTGGAGATTAGCTCATTTTGTTTGATTGGCATGTTCTTTGGCTTCTTCGAGGCACATGTGGTGGATATCTTGGCTAAGTGTGGAGCAAGGAGAGTAGATTTTCTTAGGGGCATTCCAACTGAAATATGATGCATGAGCGATCTTGAACTTTATTGTGCTGTTTTGTTATGTATCTTTCTTGCTGTTTTCATTTGATGGATGCCTTGGCCATTTCATGTACATTTTCCCATCTTTTTAATTAAAGGCGAAAGGTTTTCTGCACTGTCACAACAGCTTTTATTGGCTGTTGTGATAAGGCCATTTTTGCTACATAGAGGAATGATCTGGCCAATCCAGACCATCTATTTGATAGGGGACCCTCTGGATAAGCCATTTGTACAATATTTTAACCTCTATAAGCTTCAATAGTACATGTATGTTAGGTTTTGCCACATGTATCAATGTCTGTCCATTTTTTTAGTGTTCCTTAAGTTTTACACAAAGAAATATGTTAGTTACAGGTGAGCTCTTTATGCCACAAGGAATATTTCTCTGGGACTGAAACTTGATAAGTGACCTGCTGACCTGGGCTTGATTGAATGTACACGTGGAGAAGTAGGGTTCCCCAAATAAGCTTTCACATGTGAGATACCTGTCACAATAGGTATCTCTATCTGCACTGTCCAACCAGTAAATCAGGACTCTAATAAAATCCTTACTTATCAAAAAAAAAAAAAAAATGAGTACCTTTGTCATGTCTTATAACAGAACTTCCACCAGATACACCCAGGTTGCAGCAGCTCCATCAACATTGAGTTTCACTCCATTAAGAGGAGGTTTAATGGAGTGACAGCAGACTTTTGTGTTATTTTAAGTCTTTCTTTATGAACTCATCCATGTTTTCCTCAGTTTTCACCTCACTCTTTTGAACTTTCCACTTGCTTAAACTCACACCTTTTATTGGCTCCATTATTGGTCTTTGTTTAACATGCCCAAACCTCATTTCAGTCAACTCTCATCAAGTAAAAAATTAGAAGGGAGCACATAAAGAAAATTTAAGAATTGCCTTGATGGGTGATTAAGTCTGTAGAGATAATTTGGTTCGTGTTTAAGGAAGTCACATTACATAACCATTGAGGTGCACTCTAGTACAGGTTGAAAGCTCTTGAAAAACAAAGGAGAATTTACAGTACCTAAGAAATGACTATCTTGATAGGGGGACATAATTTGAATAATTCTGTCTGACTGGTGTCATATTGATCTTTGGCATGCCTATCTTTTTAATCCTGTTGGGATTATGTTGATGGCAAACTGTTGTTACTACTCTTTATATGTGTAACACAACTATGAAGTTTTTTGGCCTATTAATTTTTTTCTTCTACCATATCTAAAAGTAGAGGTGATAAGTCCATAATACTCTGATGCAGGCAGCTGCTAAATATGAATTTTTCTGGAACTTTAGCTCCTGAAGTTGGCCAGCTGTCACATTTAAAGATACTGTAAGTTACACTGTAGTTGAGAGCCAAATTACATGATTTAGAACAGAAACTGTCTCTGGGAGTGTTTAATCTTCCTTATTTTGATGAATATTTGCATCATATTTCATCAATGAGCTGTAGCATATAATATTTCCTTGATGTTGACACTTTTTTTTGATTTGTTTGGAAGAGACTTCATGTGGAACAAGATAAGTGGCAATATACCAAACGAGATAGGCAATATTGCATCTTTGGAACTCCTGTACCATATTACCCTACTGTATAATTTTGGCCCTTGGGTTTTGTTAATATAAAAAATACTTTACTGATCAAAAAAAAAAAAAATATTGCATCTTTGGAACTCCTGTAAGTTGAACTATTTTGTATGCTATTGACTTATCAAAATTTTCTAATAAATTTGCATAACATTGGAGAAACACAACATTCACTTATACGCACCTTTGCCTGTTTATTTACCTGTTCTTCAGTCAATGGATTTATATTAATGGCATCATGAACCATGGCTGCGAGAAGTATAAGGAATTGTCTATTTCTATATATCGGACTGAATTTTTTTTTGCAGAAAAATAGGTAGATTTTCTGGGTTTATTCTGGATCTTGAGTAGCTTGATGAATTGTTTAGGTACTACAAAGTGGAATAACTTCTACTCAACCATCTGCTTGTTAATTATGCCTATCTCAGTTGTAAAATCTATTTACATTTGTAAAATTGTAATGTTGATAAACTGTTTGCTGTCAGTCAAGTCAAGGAGGATATTGCATAAAATTAAATCTGGTAGCTGAAGTGGGATGTGGCTTGATGACAATTATACTTAAGGAAGATTATACAAAATGCTAATAAGACCTGCAAGGCTATGTTGTTAAGGTCTTTTATGTCATTTTCTCATGGCGTGATATTGTCAAATATTCTTTCTTTTTAACATCTCATTTTCTTGCACACATAGTCGCCAAATGGTTCAACAAAATCTGGGTGTCTAAAGGGGACATGTGTTTCAATGCGAGCTTGCTTAGTAATCTTAACCTATTTTTTCTATCTTTGAATTTCTCTTTTTTATTGCTAAAAAATGATTCTGAAAGACTTTAAAAAAAATTGGGAAGTTCCCTTCTATAATCAAACAGTGTTTCTAGATTAACAGCTCCAGACTAAAAAATGTTATTTACTTCATTTCTATCCATGCATAGGTAAAAGTTTAATTGGAAGGTACTTTGTGCTATTTATTTATGAAATAACTATCATATGGATTTGTTTCAAGAAATTTCTGGTTTCTCGTGATATGATATTTAATTAACTTCTTCTGGGAGCAAATTATTGCATTTTGATTTGATTCATACTGCTCTTTCTTGATGGGTATAACTTGAAATGCTTTTGGAAAATTTTGTATATGTTTAATTTCTCATTTTTAATGTACATTCTTGAAGAAATATCTTTAATTTTTTATTTTATTTTTACTATTACGATTATATTCTTTAATTCTTTTCACATATTCTTTTATATCTGCCTTTGAATTTTATGATTTTGTTTAGATACTGATCCTTACTATTTTGTATTGTCAGGCTCTTGAGTGGAAACCAATTATCAGGCTCTTTGCCTGATGAGATTGGTTATCTTTCTAATCTAGATAGAATCCAAGTAGACCAAAACTTTTTATCGGGGCCAATACCAAAATCATGGGCAAATTTGAACAAAACTAAGCACTTGTGAGTCTCTTTTCTAAACGCAGCTTTATTTTTGTAATTGCTTTTGTGGATGATATTTAACCATGCATACTTTTATCTGCTTATAATCCTTTTGCAGCCACATGAATAACAATTCATTTAGTGGGCAAATTCCTCCAGAGCTTTCCAGATTACCTAGTGTTGGTCACTTGTAAGTTTAGATGATGGTTGCTCTTTTCGTAAAAAATTATCTAGTTAATTTCGTCAATGTCCATACTGTTTATCACTTCTTAATGTTAGTATGTTGGTATTACTCTTCTCATATTCCGTTCTTAACAAAGTTTATTTCCTCAGCCTATTGGACAACAATAACTTATCGGGGTATCTACCGCCGGAGTTCTCTAAGATTCAAAGCTTGCTTATACTGTATGTTTCTGCTCCTTACTCTGAGGACAATTGATTTCACTTATGAACTTCTTTACTGGTGCTTATTCCACTTCTCTCTCTCTCTCTCTCTCTCTCTCTCTCTCTCTCTCTCTCTCTCTCTCTCTTTCTCTCTCTTTCTCATCTATCTGTTTTTTTATTAGTATTACAAATTAGCAGGAATTTTAATTAGTTAAAAAGTAGTGCTTTTAGTTAACCCTAACCCTTAAGCATAAATTAAGTAATTTACTCTCAGCTGTCAAAAAGCCTTGAATCATTTAATTCTTATTTATAAGCATATTTTGAACTGTATCATTCCAGAAAAAAATATTTTGAACTGTAAAGTAAAATATTTCTTTAATTATCCCTTTTTAGCATTTGACATGGATCTAAATGAACCTTAATCATCACACATGGACTCAAGATAAGCACTTAGGAAATGATTCCGTGTCAGAAGTAGAACATCTAAGAGAGAAATATATGTATATATATACATACATACATATATATATATATATATATATATATATAGAGAGAGAGAGAGAGAGAGAGAGAGAGAGAGAGGGCTGGATGTGGGACCTACTCTTATATCATGTGTGGAAAACATCTGTTGGTTCGTCTTGGTTGCTTTTCTTTTAATATTTCTTTCTATTGTGGGAGAGAGGG
>JAUPMG010130137.1:0-10000 GCA_031762675.1 Pachysandra terminalis | reverse complement strand
ACTTCATTTGCATTCCTTTGATTGAGCATACATATAGAACATCTGAATGACTCATCTCATACCATGTTCATATCATCCATGAATACATAAATGACTTGTACTTCTCGTTATAGTATTTCCATATTGCTGTTGTTTTGTTTTAACTAATTGTGTTATATGAAGTTGGATGATAGGTAGGTCACTTACTGAGCATTCCAAGCTTACACGACTTCTCATGTTGCAGAATGAGGATGGACACGGATGATGCAGTTGTTTTCTTGTTTCCCTTTAGTCTTAAAATTTGTATTCCTTTTTAGGAATTTGGATGTATTAAACTTATGTTCCTTGAGATTACATTGTTGGATTTGGCAGTCATGACTCAGTTAAAGTCATTGACTGAATTTTAATTTTGTGTTGTTCGCTTCCGCACTCTGCTTAATAAAAGTATCTTATTACTCTTATTACCTGTGAATGATGGCACTCTGCGTTACTTGATTGGAACCAGAAGAACTCAGTTCGAGATCTGTGCTGCTCACATAGCCCTGAGTGCTCTAGGTATCTGACAAAGATACCCTTAACGGCTCTCTTGTCTAGCTTCCCTCTCTGGTGGGAGGGCACATGAACATAACCTATCGATCCCCATGGTCTCATGTGTGTTACGTCAAGTGCTCTGCCTGTCCACAATTGGTATGGTGTGCTAGGAACTGAATTCGTAAGGACACGGTTTAAGATGTAGGTCACAGTTATAAGTGCGTCTCCCCAAAAACTAATGGGTAGGGACGCATGTGCCATCATCGACCTCACCATGTCTAACAAGGTATAGTTCCTTCTCTCTGCGACACCATTCTACTGAGGTGTGCCTAGGATTGTAAATTTTCTATGGATTTTCTTTTCTTCACATAACTCTAAAAATATATCATATAAATACTCGCGTCCTCTATCGGTACGGGGACACTTCATGTGTCGATCCAATTGGTTCTCAACTTCCGTCACAAAGTGTCTAAAGCAATCTAATGCTTTCGACTTATGGGAAATCAAGTGAACATAATCGTATCATGTGTAATCATCGATGAATGTGATGAAATAGGACTCTCCGTGGTAGGTCCTAATATTGGTTGGTCCATATATGTCATAATGGATTAACTATAAAGGAATGTTTGCTCTCACTGCCTTACCAAATGGTTTCCTACATGACTTACTAGGCAAACAATGCTCACAAATGGATAACTGAACCTTGGCAAGCGGTCCTAATAGACCTGATTTTGCCAATTGATTCATCCTTTCTAGCCTTATGTGGCCTAGTCTAACATGTCATCTTATTGAATTAGAAATAATAACATAGTCATCATGGAAAGTCAAATTAGAAACCAAATTTGCATTATCAATATCAAGTTTAAACAGACCATCAGAAATAAATTCCCCACCATATAAACCAACTCGAAAGAAATGGAGAGCAGTCTTTATTGAAAATATCTGAAAAAACTAGTACTCTACTATTGAGACGAGACTACGACGAATAACAGGTGAATAGAGTACATCATGAAGCATCAGTGTACGGGTCTCTTACATCTTCAGCAAGTATGTGCCAACTCCTAGCACATCCACGTTGGTGCTATTCCCCGTGTATACTTTCTGACTCCCTGCTGGTATCTGTCTATAATCCACGAACCCATCTCGCTCTTTGGCTATGTATGCTCGCTCCTAAATCTACAATCCAAATATGACTAGAAGGAGAAAACAAGACATCGATGTGAACTATGAAATAATAGCTAGAGGTTGGGTCTATTCGTACCTGCTTCTGCTCGGTGCAATCACGAGCTAAGTGTCCGAACTTATCACAGTTGTAGCAGATCACCTTGGACATGTCTTTCTTTTCACCTCACTTTCCTCTAGGGTGCTTGGTACTTGTGCCCGCCTTTGGCGCCTTCTCACAATTTTCCCCTGTTATGGCATCTTACATACCCTTGAGCTTGTGGCTAGAGCTGATTGTCTTGCGCTTCGCCGATTCGGCTAAGAGTGCAGTGCTGTTAGACCTTGCGTTCTGACGTTCTGCCTCGAGCTCAAGATAACGCACCAAGTCATTTTATGTTTTAATGTTCTTGTTGTACATCATGGTGAGCTTCATGTGCTCCCATGAGTCAGGTAGGGATGTCAAAACAGTGAGAATCTGCTGCTCATCTGTCAGGAAGATCCCTGCGGCTTTCAGATCTCGCATCATAGATGACAACTTCCTAAGATGCTCAATCATGCTCACGCTGGGAGCCATCTTGTAGGTCTAAAACTTCATCATTAGTGCACGAAATCTGGTAGCCGAAGTACTAGCGAACACGAGTTTCAATGCATTCCACATCTCAAGTGCAGTCCTATAGGCCTCGAATTCGCCAATAAGGTCATTGTGCATATTGCTTAACATAGTAAAGCGTGCGCAATAATCCTTCTTGGCCCAACCCTGATAGGCCTCCTTGTCTCTACGATACTGGATAGTCGTCCCTTCCTTAGGATAAGCTAGGCTATTTGATAAAGTCTCTAGGGCCCCAGACTCATCGAGGAGATATTGGATCTTCCTATGCCATATGTCATAGTTCTTACCATCCAATTTCTCACCATTGTTTAGGTCAGCTATTGTACTCTTAGCGATCATATCACTACAATTAAAGTCACACATTTAATTAACATCTCATATACACACATTGTTGATTTTGCATCATTATCTAGGACTAAACAATAATATTAATATTTTATTTATCAGATAAAAAACACACTATACTATAAGTCATAATGTAGAATCATCACTAATACAATAAAATTTTAATACTAAGTTTAATCCCTCATATGTAAAACCCATCTAGGAAATTACATAGTCTCAACTAAGATATTATTTACTTGTTAACATCTTATAATCATGCAAATAAAATAATTAAATCATGCCTCAGAACTCTAACATATCATATGAAAGACACAAAACTAATTTGAATTCAAAACAAATTATTTAAAATTATATTCTGAATTTTCTGGGTCTGTCGGTTGATCGAAAAAACCGTTTGGTTGACCGACGAGGGTACGGTTAGTCCTTCGACCGAACGGACATCCTCCGATTGCAAATTGCAGCATCTTTGTGTATTGCGGTCTATAGCTACTTAATCAACCGAGAAAGGGTCCGGTTGGTCAATCAATCGACCGGGACCCTACGGTTGCTAAAACAAAACACCTTTGAAATATGTTGCCCTGTCGCTGCTCGATTGACCAGAGGTATCGGTCGGTCGATTGAGAAGGGGATGTGGGTCGACTGGATAGACTGTTTGGTCTATTGAGACGACAAAACAGGGTTTATTTAAAACAGATAAAAAATACGATTAAAATCCTACTCTAATCTCTTCGACCCATCACTGTTTGTGTGTTATAAACTCATAATTAACACCTCAAAACAATGACGATCTCAACACATGGTTGCACAAACGATCCTCTCTTGATTGTTGATGCAACCATGTGCATGCTATTTTCTACAAAAACAGCAACTGGGTTGCTTCTTAGATGGGTTTCTCGACATACCTCAATCCAACAAAGATGAATCGTAGTGGCTCTGATACCAATGAAGGTTGTAGATGATCCAAATCACGTATCTCAATGCACACGAACCCGGTTCTGCAGTGGAAGATCACTATCGAACTGGAAAATGTCCCATGTCGGAATATGTGATTACTAGAACCACATACAATATTCCTACATTCAAAAGATCAGATCTCTGTACTGGAATCTCAGTAGAAAAACCTGATCTCAAAAGGGGGAAGAGAAGATGAGAGGAGAGATACTCTAGGGTTGGTCAAACACACTAAAACATGAATTACGTTGGGAGGGAAGAGTCTCCTAAAATAGGAGACTCAACTCAATTCTATATTGGACTCTCTCCTAATCTAATTAGGAGATGGAGTCCAAGTCACGCTTGGTCTCACACCAAGCATAGACGTCCCAAATTCTAAGCGGGGACCCGAGTCGGCCCAAATAGGCCAACCCTCGCATAAATCCAACAAATTAAATATCGATTTATTAATTAGTTAGAATCTTGATTTTAACTAGTTTAATATGATATCTATACTTAGTTAGATTCTTTAAACCCCTTAGAGAATCTAAATTTTGATAATAAAATTCTTGACTTCTTGTATTAGTTGATAATTAATTCTTGATTTCTCTTATTAGTTTGATTCTTCAATTCGTTAGTAAGATTTTTATAACCAATTAGATTTAAGATTTGATAATTATTTACATTCTTTATTTATTTAGTTATTTAGATTTCTTAATATGTTAAAGTATGTTGTATAACTAATTAAAATCTCGATTTTCTATAAGATCTTGATTTTCTTTTGTAAATTAGATTTTTGATTTTATGGATTTTTTTATTAATTTGATTCTTAATTATTACAATTATTTAATTGAATAATACTATATATTTCAAAAAAGAAGAAGAAGAAGAATATTATTAGTTAATTACTAAATATTAGTAGATAAGGCGTCTCTTATTTACTTATCTATTAGTATCATAAGATTGTTAGGATATATAATGGTCTCTTATCTACTTATCTATTAGTATCCTACTACCTATATATTCGTATCATAAGATTGTTAGGATAAAGGCTTGTTAGTAATAAAAATAGATGAAAAATCAATAATTTTTTTAATTAAAAATAAAACATAAAAGTAAGAAAAGACCATAATTTATATTAATATAAAGATAATTACTTATAGCGTTCAAAGATTATTCGTAAAATAAATATATTTTATAAGGTTAAAAATGACAAATCAAATATTTATAACCTATAACAGTAAGAAAACCTTAAAAATAATTTCTATTTTAGTTACATTTTTATATTGTATAATTAATTAAAATCATGCTTTTCTTTAAGATCTTGATTTTCTTTTGCAAATTATTGGTTTTATGGATTTTTTAATAATTTTATTTTTAACTTTTGTAATTATCTTGTAGACACCACAATTTGCACTAGAGTGCAATTTTTCATGTTTTTGCAGCTCTTGAAGGCTTGGCTTGAGAATCGACAACTCCTAATCATCTTTTGAATTCCAGCTCCGCCATCGCTCTAATTCTTTAAAAAATCTAAAAAATCTATAAAAATGACCAAAATACCCCTGGTGGCCCTCACTCATCATTCCTCACCCGAAATCCGTTTTTGACTCGAAATCTGAATTCTTGATGGAAAAATGTTTTCAATTGAGTACCATATTGTCTAGATTCAAGATTATTAAGAAAATTGACCATTTTACCCCTGGTACCCCTTTTGGTAAAAACTGGCAATTTCTGAAGATCAAAAGAAGATTTCGATTCCGGATTTGATTTTTATGTGCCAAAATCTTCAAAATGACTTTAAATTTTAAGAATTTTGTTTTCGGGAGGTCATGGCGTCATTTTTGATAATTTTACAAAATCACTTTTGCCACGTGGCAATTTGGGTGATGTGGCACATTGTAAAAGGTTGTCACGCACATGTGGCAAGGTCCAATCCGAAAGCGATCGACCTTTTTAAACATTTGCAACAAAACCCAATATTTTTTCTATTCTTTCAAAACCCCTTCTAAACTTTTTATCTTATTCACTTTTCATTTTAAATAAAATCCAAAAAAAAAAAAAGAATTTTTTTTCCCTTGCTATAAAAGCCAAGGACGAACCAGATTGCCTCTCTCCAATTTCTCTGATTTTGGTGAGCAACTCTAATCTAATCCCATCTTCATTCTCCCGGATACGGCGACGTTCAAACTCTGTCGACCAACCCATCCCCTGATTCTTTCTCTTGGCTCCTCTTCTCTTAGGACATTTTTTTGAACAAGGAAATATCCCTTCTCCATTCAATGGTGGCGCCCCATCTTCGGTAACCCCCTTTCAAATCCGGCCATCCCATTCGGTAAGCTCCCCATTTGTTCTCCATTCCTCTTTGATACAGCTATGGAGAGGATATCAAAGAAAACCAGAAATTATCCCATGTCTGGTGGGATAACCTCTAATAGAACTTCCTTTAAATTCTTCTCTGCCCAAACTCAGAATGAAGATAATTTTAAATAGCAAAACTTCCTCTACTGTCTCTCCTAACTTCTCTCCTTTATTTAATAGGCTTCACTGATTTCCCTCCCAGAGTTTCTCCTTATTTCTCTCCCTTATTTATTCTTTACTAATTTCTCTCCTAATCAAAGATGGAAAGTTACATTTGAAATTCAAACAAATCTGAGAGAACTTCAAGCCCTAACTTTATGCACCTTTTCTATTTGGATTCATAACATTCCCTCCCCAAGTAGACCTAACCTTTGAGTGTGTCTCAGAGAGAGGAAAATGTATATGCCAAGAGAGATCAGGGAACAATCATATGAAAGCTATCTTACAACTAATTTGTTTTTTTTTTCAATTATATATATATAAAAAGTATAACTTAATAAATCTACAATGACATAATATTTTAGAAATTCAAAGACAGAGTTTCTATGGGGTGTTTTCGGGTGAGGGAGATGACTGCGGGAAATGGTGGGGAATTGAGAAGAGATGATGGGAGGGTGGAGAAATGGGTTTATGTGGGGTGTTGTTGGTGGTGTGTTTTGCTCAAAGAACAGGTTTGTGAGAGAATGCGGCGAATCGGAGAAGAAGAAGATGGGAAAGGGTAATGCTAGAAGAAGACGATGAAGAAGAAGAAGAAGAGGGGAAAGGGTTTACCGGATGTGTGATGCTCAGTGGAGCTCGCTGGATTGCGGTTGGATTGAGAGGTGCCACTGCTGGAGATTGGGGGTTGGCCGAAAGTTGCAGCGCCGTCGGAATTTGGTTCGAATGGATGTCGGAGGCCACCGCCAAATTCGGATGGAGGAGAAGATGAAAAGGGATTAGGGTTTTTTTTTTACTTTCTTCTCTTTGATTTCTCAGAGCTTGGAGAGAAAGAGACCAGAGAAGTGGAGAAACCTCACAAACGCGTTTTTTTTTGTTTCGTTTTTGAAATTTTTTTTAAAGCAACTTAACGGAATGAAGGAAGCTAGCATTAACACACACGTGAAAAGCACAAGCATTTTGTCTGAACGCGTAGCGGAAATCCATGCACTGTCCAGACGATAGTCCAAACAAAAGTCCAGACGAGAGCATTTCGTCTGGACTATCGTCTGGACAGTGCGCGGATTTTCGCCACACGTCCAGACGAAAATCTTGAAAACGAGAGCATTTCGTCTGGACTACTGTCTAGACTATCGTCTGGACAGTGCACGGATTTTCTCCATGCATCTAGACGAAATGCTCGTGCTTTTCACGTGTGTATTTAATGATGCCTTCCTTCATTCCGTTAAGTTGCTTTAAAAAAATAAATTCAAAAATGAAACAAAAAAAGAATCCCGCGTTTGTGAAGTTTTCCCACTTCTCTGGTCTCTTCCTCTCCAAGCTCTAAGAAGCCAAAGAGAAGAAAGTAAAAAAAAAAAACCTAATCCCTATTCATCTCCTCCTCCATCCGAATCCGGCAGTGGCCTTCGACATCCATTCGAATCACATTCCGACGGCGCTGCAACTTTCGGCCAACCCCCAATCTTCGGCAATGGCACCTCTCAATCCGACCGCAATCCGGCGAGCTCCTCCGAGCATCACATATCCGGTAAACACTTTCCCTTCTTCTTCTTCTTCATCGTCTTCTTCTAGTATTACCCTTTCCTATCTTCTTCTTCTCTGATCTGCCGCATGCTCTCACACCTCTTAATTCCTTAGCCCTCACTCTCCCCTGTACTTTGCGCAAAACACACCACCAAAAATACCCCACAAAAACCCCTTTCTCCACCCTCCCATCATCCCTTCTCAATTCCCCACCATTTCCTGCAGCCATCTCCCTCACCCAAAAACACCCCACAGAAACCTTGTCTTTGAATTTCTAAAATATTCCATCATTTTAGATTTATTAAGTTATACTTTTTTTATATATATAATTGGAAGAAAAAAATTAGTTGTAAGATAGCATTCATATGATTCTTCCTTGATATATCTTGGCATATATATTTTTCTCTCTCTGAGACACACTCAAAGGTTTGGTCTACTTCCAATCGTCTCTCACTCTCTCTCTCTCTGACACATAAGAGGGATTTCAGAATTGGAGGAGCTTGATTGCTGCTACAGGTATTTTTAATTGTTTTTTTTATTTTAGTTGTTATATATTTTTATCATTTTATTATGATAGTTATGAGATGTGTTGAAAGTATGTTATGAAATTTTTGTTGATGAATCTGATTAATCTGCGGCTGTAATTGAGTAGGTTTTTAAGGGTGTTTATGTGCAATTTTATAGATGCCATAATTTCAAGGGAACGAAGTGTCATAGTTTCGGTTAAATTTTATGCTTATTTTCAATATAACAGATGGGACGAAAAATTGCTAGCAAGACAAAAGGAGCCCAATCGAATTCGAATGTGCTATCTTCTTCTTCACGTGGACAAGTTCCACAACATCGCCCACCGAATCCATGGATTATCTTCTTGTAAGAATGAATAATTGTTGCATAAGGCTCCATAGCTCCGTGGAGTTTTAAGAGAATCTATATTTTGATGTTATGAGAATATTTTTGTTTATGGCTGTTACATGACAAAGTATATTGAAGAATGGAAAAAACAACATACTGGATTTTTCATCCTGAGCATTGTAAGGATCTTAATTAAATTTGAGTATTGAATTTATTCATTGTACTATAAGAATTAAATCCTTATTCAACTACTCACAATTGTTGTTGTAGGTTACCCAAGAAGCCAAGAAGGAATGGAACAGTTTGTTTGAGGAAAAGAAAATAGAATATGAAGAAATGGCAAGGCTAGAAAAACAAAAATATTAGTCAAATACACCTCCACATAGTCCCAAGGCAAGAGGAATGGTAAGTTAAGCTACAATATTTCTCAATTTTATCCTTTTGTGAAAGTTATTAATATTATTCTTTAAGGTATTACTAATTTTAACAAAATATTATTCATTACAGCCAGCTTTTGTAACACGATGTTCACCAAACAGATTTGTGGTTGGTGTGAAAGAGCTAAACGAAGACCAAAAGCTTGTTGTGGATAGTTTGGATTTTGGTCACCTTTTATAATTGAAATGTACTATGTACCTTACGTAGGGAGGTATGCTTGTGGTTGGTGAAAATGTTTGATTAGATCTTCCCTAGAAATTAGAGGTAATACAATACCCATAGCCCCAGGTCATTTTGAATTTATCTTTGGGCTACCATCTATAGGCAGAGTGGTAGTAACAACTGGGTCTAGTGAAGCGTTAGATGAAGTTATTAGCAGTTTTGAAGTGGAAAAGTCTGAGATTTTGGTTAATAGCCTTGTAAATAGCTTTAAAATAATAGGACATGGAGATGAATTTATTAAGAGCTTTGTCCTATTTTCACTTGGTATTCTCTTATGCCTTGCATCCAATTCACAAGTTATTACAAAGTATTTATATTAAGTATTGGATGCGAAGGCAATTAAGGAATACAATTGGTCAAAGTTTGTTCTTGATAGGCTTTGTGAAGAGATTGCCCTTTTTAAGCAAGGAAAAAAGAAAAGCAATTAGAGGGTGCTTGCTATTTCTTAAGGCAATGAAGTTGGTTAGCATTCATTGTTCATTCTAATATAAGGAATATAAATTAATAAATACTACTCATTTGTAGTTATTTGACTATGATCAATTTTGTATTGTGCCACGATTGGTCAATAGACCTATCCCACGCCTATTGGCATGAGGTGATGAAGAGTTCAAAAAAAAAAAAGAGAAAGCAGAAAAAAGAGTTGGTGGATATGGTCAAGGAAAGGTATAATGTAGTTTTTTGTAGACTATAATATATTCATGTAATATTTTTCTAATGAAATTTGTTTGTTTATAGGATTTTTTAGGAGATATGGAGGCAAATGCGAATATATTAAAACGTGGGATGTCGAAGTCTACCGCAGCTAGAGATAACCATGAGGCAAGGACCACTGAAATATCTTTTGAGGGTTTGAGGAGCATTGATCCTGTAAGTAATTGTAAATTATTG
>JAUPMG010130128.1:0-11518 GCA_031762675.1 Pachysandra terminalis | reverse complement strand
ATAGAACCAAATGACTAATAACAAACTGAATCGATGTTTATTTGAAAATCTTTCAAAACAATGACAATTGATCAATCTGGTTCTATCCATTTGGTATTAAATATATAAAATCTTCACCAAAAGATTGAATATACAAACCAAACCGACTCTTTTCGGTGTCAGTCTGGTTCTTTCTGTTTTCAGTTTAGACCGAACCAATTGACACACATGGCTTTAATACTACTATTAACACATTTTCACACCAAAATATATAGATATATATTCTATCACTAGGAAATGAGAGCAAATCACTTCCGTATCCTTTTATAACATGCTATAAATAAAGGTTAGAAGGATCGCCGGATCAACCCTTCAACGAATACTTCTTCCCTGTGAAAGCTTGGAATTTTGATTCTTCTTTCTTTTCTGGTTGCTCTTGCTTGGTCTCTTTTGGAGCAACCTGCAGCAGCAGAAGAACAAGTTACTTAAGACTACAACTCAATGATCCACTTCTTTTATCCAAATGGATTCATCAAAATATAATACGTCGAAACAGTTTGTATGTAACAAATCACACTTAAACAGCATACCTTTTGCACTTCTTTAGGGGTTCGGTTTGCATTTGAACCAAACACGAGCTTTCCCGGTGTCTGTTGAGAAGTGCTTTGCGAAGAAGGACCCCCTGACTGTTTCCCATCAGCTCCAGCTGGTTGCTTGTCTTTGGCCCCAGAGGAAGAAACTGGTGAAGGTTGATGCTTCAAAGGCTTCCCATCCAAGCGTTTCCCAACACCAGTAAATGGACTGAATTTTGGTTCCGCATCGACTGGATCCTCTAGAACTGCAATACAAGACAGGTGGTTCATTTTTCATCTCAAAAGAACAAATGGGTTTAATCAACTGAAGCTTCAGAATTCAGATACTATTCCAGATCCTAGAACTTTTACATTAACATTCACATTCATCTAACTTGGTAGAACACCACTTTCCATCCAAGATTTGGCTATCACCATCAGATGGAATAATTTGATTCTTTTCCTAACCAAACACCAATACAGAGGATGATTAGACATCCTGCTCACTCCAATTTCCATCTCAGTTTCTGTATTTCACTTTAGTTGGAAGTACGTAGAAGTGAAATGGCGAAGAACTTTCCAAGCAGGAATTTTTTTACGAGTATGAACAGGAGAATGATGGGGGTGTTCATCACATTCATGGGAGTAGATCGTTTTCTATTCTGAAAATTCACACAATCAAGTCAGCGCTCTAAAAACTGGACTGTTATTCAAAACAGGTCGGTCACCAATTCCCCTACCTTGGGTGTCTTGGAGAGAGCGGTAGCAAAGTTAATCTCTGGGAGAGGCTTTGCTGAGAGAATAGGGGTGATAGCGGTCACACCTGGATGAATAAGAGGCAGGAGTTCCTTATTGATATAAAAGGGGATGGATGAAATAAAGATGCCGGTAAGGAGAACAATTCAGTTTTGGATTCACTAACCTTCACTAACCTCGGTTTGGTTTTAAGTTGATCACAACCCAGACCAAATCGAACCAAGTTGCACCCCTAATTCCAACCATCCACTTCTAGGATTGTTTTCTAGACCATTGTTTTTCCACCGTAAATATTGAAGGTGGGAGACACCAGATCAAAACAGTGAACTGCATGTATTAAATAGAATACTGATTTACATAAATTACAACTACAGCACCAAAGTTCCAAATAATCCATTAGTTTTCATATGATCTTACAATAGTATTCATGAAAACACTATATGTGTGTGTGAACCTAAAATAGTAGGGACTAGTGGTATTTCTAGAGACTTCAATGGAGCTTCTACAGTTTGTCTATTACCAATTACTATTCAAGTGTGTCTATGAACTCAAATGAATTGGAAAAGAGACCGGATCCGTTATTTTCATTTATTGTGATACTCAATTTCAAAGAGAGAGAGAGAGAGAGAGAGAGAGAACGACAAAGCAACTAAGAAAGGATATTCATCTAATGTTGAGCTGGGCTTCACATAAAAACGTAGTTCAATATTTTGGACCAATTGTAAAAAAGATTTCATGTAGCACTAGTTTCAACTTTTAAGCTTTTTTTTTTCCTAAATATTCTCTGCTTCTAGTGATAAGGCCAATCTGGTTGAAACTTAGCACCACCAGTTGAATAGTAAACCCCACCCATAAAGACCGACAGAGAGAAGGAAAAAGCCCTTAATATTTTTACATTATATGCATACAACTCCCACCTGCCTCGTTCTCTATACATACACTACATACACTCTCCCTCCCTATTTCCCTAAAGAGTATATTACACACACACACACACACACACACATATATATATATATATACATGTCTCACATACATCCCCCCAGGGCTCAGGAAGCACTCCCATAAGTACAATTTTTTTTTGGGGTGGACACTCCCAGTATATACATTTCAGCATACACCCTTTTTTCCTCAACACAAAAGTTGAAACTTCTAACAAATAGCACCCTTCCTCTTGAATTTGCATGCTATGGCAATAAAGATTATATAAACTGGCACATGACCAAGTTATTCTAGCAAGGTTTAAATTGGTTCAATATGCTCGTAATGCTGACTACTTAGTTTCATGGTTTTAAATTTTTCCAAAATGTAGCAAAATTTCCTTTTTTGAAGGGACTGAAATTTTCCTTACATCAATATTTCTCGTCTTGAAAATTCTATGTAGGATTCTTTTACAATAGATGTCACGAATAAACAAAATTTCCCATTGAAAGGGTGCAAAATTTCCCTCAAAATTGAAATATAAAACCACGGTTCAAATAGAGCAAACATAGTAGAGAAAACACAGAGTCATAAAATTATGGAGATATATAAGAGAGTCAAAACCATGGTAGTAATGAGTCAATGTAGTACAACATAAATGGAAGATGTTAAAGAGGATGATCAAAAGAAAAGTACAGTCAAAATGTGCACCTTGAGCTGGTGCCTTGGGTGAAGGAACAGTAGGAGCAGGTCTTTCAGGTTCCTTGTAATCAAGGGGAGGTGCAAAGTCCACCTCACAGTCCGTTTCAATGATAGTTATCGCATTTGATGGCTTTGATTCTATGATATCTATGTAGTACTTCTTGTTGTTATAAGCTACCATGATACTGTCCCCAGTAGTTAGACAGGAGAAGTTCCTTAACGTGGTCTCCAAGCTGCAGGGCAAAACAAATATGATAAGATATATCTAAATAATTCACATACTAGAAAATCAGATTCTTAAATTAATAATAAAAAAGCACCTTTAAAATATATATCATTTTGATAAATTTGAATATGTATTTCACTAAATTCAGTTTTCTTCTCATAACTTTGTTCAACAATTAGTTTAGAAAGAAAAAGGAAAACTACACAATAAAAAAAAAGATATGGCTCCTGGCTTCTTGCTAAATTCAGCTCCAGGGAACCAAATGAAGAAATACTAATCTACTGACAAACATCAAAATACGATTAAAATATCATAAGCAACGCATCATGGACCAACGATCGGACCTGGAAAGTTCCTCCTGAAAATAATCACACATATCAATAGAGGTTTGTAACCCTTGCCTTCTAAAAATGTACTGATAAATCATCATAAACCTTCAGAATCTCCACTTTCATCGTAGAAGTACATGTGTTCCAGCCAAATCCAATTCTGTGAGAACTTGCATGAGAGTTTCTTTAAATCTTTCTGCTCCCTGATTTTATCAGGAAGAGTTCTTTTTTGGCCAGAACTTAACTAGACACAATGTTCCATTTCATCAAGGTGCTTATATTTAAATGCAGGAATAATCTTTCGAGTTTGAAACAAACACGATAGTGCTCTTATTGCATCAGATAACGGTACTGAAGAATATAACTCATTCTTATAGGTTATACTGTTTATTTTCTCCAAAAGATTGACACACAAGTTGAAAATTGAAAAAGAAAGCGGTTGCACAGCTTCAAGAGGTCGGACAACCACTGAGCAGATGATTCCAACACATTTCTGTAACAGATTCAGTGTGACAGAGGAAAGCAATGCCTTCAATTTCACCCATCTCCAATGCATGTATAGATGATTAATGTCACTCTCTCCTCTTTACAAATTGTATGTAAATTGTAATCAAAGTATGATAAGGGGGTTTCTATTTGGGCAGAAGTTATGTCCCTTCTCTTGGACTCGAGAGAAGCAAAGAAAATGAATATTATGAATTTAATTGTTGAAGTGGATTCAGCTTCAGTTATTAATTGGGTAAAAGGAGGAGAAATAGGTTCTTGCAGGCTCGAAGGTACGCTGAGATTTTAATTAGGAAGTTGGCATGACATGCCATGCATCTTTTTCTTAGGTGCTTAGATATGCTAATGAAGTAATGGATAGTGACAAATGATCGAAGATATATCGTAGCCGCAGAACCTTAAAGACATACTTATTGCCTAGCGATTAAATTTGTGGCATGAACCATTTATAGAACTTGTCAAGACATCATTTGAGGGATTTTACCTCATAGATGCCCTTCCCTCATCATAAACATCACACACTGACAGGAAAGAAGTCATTCCCTACATAATAAATATAAACAGAAGTACCATATACTCACATAGCTTTTGGGTTGGAGATATCCAAGAAGTCTTTTGTGTGGGGCTGAAGTTTCACATATGTTCCCTTTGGTAGAGTCACGTTTTTTACTTGCACAGTGTCTCCCTCTTGCAAGAGCATGTTTTCCATCATCTAGATGGAAAGGAAAATGTTAGGAGTCAAATGACCAGGACAGAATATTTCAACAATTTCACTATCCTATAGCAAAATCAAGCTATAAATAAAATGCAGAGCTACATAAACAATTTCCTAAACTTACCCAATATGGCATATAGATCATGCCTTCTTCGGCAATGAACTCCAGAACACCACAATGTGAGACCCGCTCAGTGGCAGCATTGCGAAGCTCAAACAGCATTGGATAGTCAATATGAAGAGATGCTGAAGAATGAAGTTAATTACCAAATTATGTGTATCAAACCATGGAGAGTTGAAAGTGCCCTTCGTCTCACAGAGAGAACAAATGGCAGATAGCATTTATTATGAATAGATCAAAATGTCCTAAAAATTTCAACAACTGGTAAAAGAAATTCTATAAACAAAAAATAAAAATGATGATCCAACTAAATGCAACTCACCAAGGCGGTCCAAAGCTGAGGGAGGCATTATAACTGAAAATACATAAACCAAAATAAAATCAAGACCAATTCATAGGAAGCAAATGACAACAACAACTAAGAGAAATGCAAACTTGTAATAGCAGTTAACAGTAGAGGATTCACTTACTTTTATCGCCACTTTCTAGCTGGGGCTGCAGGGTAAGAAAGAAAAAACAAATGGAATTGTCAATATACATATGAAGAAAAACAAGGTTCCGAATTCTAGAGCAAATTTAAACACAGAGTGTCCATATGTATACACATACACATACAAATGAGTATGGATGCCTGTATGTATGTATATGGGTATGTGTATATGTATATGTGTGTGTTTGTGTTGTGTGTGCAATCACTCTTCAATACACACATAAACATATTAAAAGAGAAAGAGAGGTAGTAAAAAAATAATAAAGATGTTCTTAAACTCCCTACTGAATGAATTGATGTAAGTACAACTTGTAGGACCTAATAGCAATTCGAATGCCAAGAGTTGCCATAAATCCTCATCTTTTATTGTGCCACTTGTTAGATGTAAGGTACCCCAGTCCATGTGGACCTTGCAAGTCTCTCTACTGGGACCAGGGAATTCTCTCTAACAACCTAGTCCACTGGCACATTCCGTTGGTCAGTCACCCCCTTATGGTTCATCTCACTCATATTTCCATATGGACTTCCTCTTCTCCCTAATTGGCAACTTGGATCAAACAGCTGCTATTACTGCTTAGATGATCTAGGGGGATAAATAATCTCTAACATATTAGTAGCCACGTTCTTATACACCCTCAACACAAAGTTCATCACACGATTGTAAGAGATAATGTATCCAATGGGAGTCACACAAGAAATATGTAATTTTAATTTGTGAGGAAATATGATGTATTAGAAGTAATGCATGGCATGAAGACTAATAAGCTAAATTCAAGGATACTATTAGTATTAACCTTAAAAGGATAAATGGATGTATGTCAGAATTGAATTCATTGACGACCAACTCATATCAAAGAAAGTAAACATCACTACCTCAGAGTTGGAAAGACATTTTAACAATTTACTTAATATTCTGATTAAAAAAGAAGGTCCATTGATGCAGGTTAATCTTATACTGTCTAAGTATCACAAAGTTAGTCTTCACTGGAGAAATTACGTCTCTTCATATCTTTCATTCCTTAAATCTAATCTCAACCACCATCAATTAAAAAATATTCAATTCAGAGATTCCACAGCTGTTGTGTATAAATTTTCAGAATTAGGTTAGAACATTTTTGCCTCAAAAATTAAAGCAGATGTCAGGTGTGCTGGCCAAGACACTGAAATTCATGATTTTCATATTAATCACTGAACTTCCTTGGAAGAAGGAAACCAGAAATCAGCCTCTCCAATCAATTACAAAAACACAAGAGTGACACTGATAGTGCTCTTCATTGGCGATCGTGGGGAGGAATGTTTTCCTAAAAGAAGAGAAGAACAAGATAAGATTTTGAAGGCAAGATATCAATAGTATTTCTTGGAATTTCAGATTTAGATAATATATGCACCTTGTTGAGTGGAAATAGTGATGGATTTCTTTTGGTTACAAGATATTATTTAGCGATATTCTATTAATCATTGTTTACCTCTTCCACTCATCTATCGGTATTTAATAAATCTCATCATTCCTAGGTGTAACACTTGCTCACTCGATACATAGGAGCCATGAATCAACCAGCATTAGAAGATAGGATAGTTAAGAATATAGAATAACTCAGCATTTTTTTAGGGTCACTAGAACTACAATATATTCAAATACTATTTAAAAAAACACTAGATTAAGGCGTAATAAGAAACCAAGAATGGGTTTCAACCTTGTCAATAAAAGACGCAGGGTAACAGCGGTATGTCTGCTCAAATGATGTTCCATGGTATCCATATCCTTCAAAAAACTGCAATCACACAACCAATGGTGGAAATAAAAATTGAATCAAATTAAGGACTTGTAATCAATTAAAGCTTTGAAGCATACAACTCTTTACAAAAGCAAAAACAAAGCATGTTATAAATCTAAAGCTGTAAGCAGATCATTTCTTCAATTTTCAATTTAATTTAATTGGCAGAAATCATTGGTATCTAATGTGCAACTTTACCTGACTTTTACTGGTTACATTATTTTAAACATCAATAAAGATAAGACTATCTTTCTTTCTATTTTCTGTACTCTTAATGAACCTTTGTTCCTTCTTACTATTTCTTAAATCATCAATGTCCATTTCCATCATTTATGTTTATTAACAAAAAGTCATGATCTCTACGTACAAGGAGAATAATAATAAATACATGCAACCAAACAAAAGAAAAAAATGGCAGACTAAGACACCATGGATGGACCATAGAACAAGAACAATAACGATACCAAAATGACTTATCCCTCAATGGGGTCGATCTGAAGTCTTAAATCTTGTACCAGCTTTGCTTAAAAGTCTTGTGGAACATATTGGTGAGGAAACATTGATTATCAGATCTCTGTAAGTAAATGTATTGATATCAGGCACCAAGCCTAGGACATGTGCCACCATCCAAAGATGCATGGGCATCTACATATGCAAACAAATATAAATAAAAAATCAATGCAATTAACCAGTCAAAAATAATTTTCTCATCTGACATGGCTAACCAATTTGCAATATCGACAGGAACACAGACCCATTTATTCTAATGTTAGTGAACCTTAACAAGTACTTTGCAACACATACCTAGAAGTTGAAAACATTGAACACTTTCCATGTAATGACGTAAAATTATTCCTTGCCTCAAACTTAAAAGAACTCTTTAAGAGTATTCTCTATATCAAATTACAACTATCAACACATAAGATCAAGACCCTATACAATATAATATATGTGTGTGTGTGTGTGTGTAATGACAACGCAACATACCATTTTTACTGCGTTTAAGAGTGCTGCACCAGATGATCGCCCTTCAAAGCTCCCTGAAGATGATAACAACCAAACAATCAGAAAAAAAATAAAAAAATAATCTTGATTTCGGATAAGGTAAACTACCTACAGGTTCAAATAAACAATCAAAAATCTTTTAAATTCTATAATTTATTGACATATGAGTATTTTGACACATAATAATGACAGAAGCATAGGGAAAATTGATCCGTAAAGAAAAGAGAGCGCAACCGCAATATCAGTCGCACTAATTTATCAAAATATGGAAGAGAAAAAATAATAAATAACGAACAACCGGAACGTGTAAGAGATTAAAGTTACCAAAATCAATTCTCTAAACGAAATTAACCAGATGTAATGGTGAAATAATCCATTCGAAAACATCTATACACGACAGAAACCCTAGTTCAGATCAAAATCTTAAGAATTAAAAAAAAAAAAAAAAAAATACTACTTCATCAGACCTGCAAGTAAATTTAGATCGCAATGCAATATAGAGAGATTGAGAATCGGAAATTTTGGCAAAAATACAATATCGACTACGGAAGGAAAGAAGAGCAGTTCAAAAGCCCCAATTCTGATAGAGTAAACTACCGGAAAGTCAAAGGAGGAACCCTAACAAAAGACGAATAGCAGTCCTCTGAATCACAACGATTATAGCAATTTCAAGGTCACAGAAGAACAGAACTGGTTGTTGAGATTTGTGAGAAATTGGGAGGAGAACTTAAAGTGCGCTTTGGTGCGTAATACGCACGCTAGTGCCCAGGTGAGTAAAGCAATTCACAAAAATATGCTTATTTTAGCCAAGGCCGATATGTATATATATAGAGAGAGAGTTTATAAAGTCTTGAAAATATTGAGCAAGCGATACCAGTAAGCAGTTCGAGTTCTCCTAGAATTGGAGTTCTCCTGTAAGGGTCCGTTTGGATTGTAAGATTTTAGGGGTGGAAATTGGAATTGGCATGCGTGAATATCAATTTTTGAATTCTCTTGGGAATTAAAATTCACATTGGGAAAAAAAAGATTCCCAATTCTCACAATTCATGAGAATTATAATCCACACCCTAGGGGTGTTTATTGTAATTATTGCGTAACTAAGTATTTTGTTGGGGCGGTTTAAAAGGGTAACCCACCCCACTCCACTCCACCCGTGATGATTCCAGTTTGGTAACTCATAAATCGAGTTAGGGTACGTTCGACGACGGATTTTGTGATCCGGTCCTGCCAATCCGACGACTGATCCTACCGGTCCGACTACTGGTTCGGTCCAGTCCAACTTTTTTAATTTGAAAATGTGTTGTTTTTGTTCAAGATCTGGACGGGCCGGTACCATAAGTTCGGACCAGACCCGATTGGAACCGGTCCAGTTCTCAGTCCCGGTACATTAACCCTTGTTGCCATCCCTATTTGTAAGAAAATCCATCACTTGAGTTAAATAAAAAGTAGTGAAGAAAAAAATATACACTAACTATACAAACTAGATAAATTAAGCTATAAGTAACATGTCAACCAAACAACATAATTTCAATACATATGAATTTGAAAACATAAGTACAATTCATATGCATTCCAATTCTCATGTATCTTTGAATTCCTGCAATCTAAATGAACCCTATAAATATTTGACAGAATTGTCCCTATAAGTGTTTATACACCTATTTTAAAAGACGTATGAAGAGATAAAATTGTCCCTATAAATATTTGACAATCAATCAATTATTGAAGAAATAGTTAGTTTTGGCACATTTTTTGAGGCACCCTCTCCCTAAATATTATAGACACATCTATTTTAAAAAACATATAAAGAGACATAATTGTCCCTATGAATATTTGACAACATTTTTTATTGCGAAATTAGTTTAAGGAGAAAGAATTATCTTTTTAGCACACTTTCCGAGTCACCCTCTCCCTTTATAGTATAAATATGTCCATTTGTTTTTTTTTTTTTTTTTGTGAAAATATATATGCTGAGGTTTGTTTTGTTCTTATAGGTCTAGAGGGGTGCTTATTGGTCATTATGTAGTAAAAAGTTATAATTTCTTTATAAAAAAATCACATCATATCATATTACTTATAAATGTTGAACCAATTTCTTAAGTTTTTGTTTTTTTTCTTTTCTTTTGCTTTGCTTTTACAATTTTATCCTTGATAATGTAATTTGTACATGAAAAGATGGTCTCTTTTATAGGTATTATACTTGTTATTGATGATTTTATTGTCATTTGTTACAGTTTTTTATTAAACAAAAAAGATTGAATTTTTAAATATCATTTTTATGATCAATATACCAAACAATTCGCATTAAACTCATTTTAAACGAAGGGTATTTTAGATATTTTAAATATTTTCTTCAGATGGGGTCAAACAATTAATGAGTAATAATTGATAAGATAACATTACACATCCCACGATTTGAACTCTTAGGTTTAAAGTAATTTTAGGAATGCTAAATGTCTCTTCTCCTCTTTAAAGTCACTCTTTGCACTACAAAAAAAGGAGTTTTTGCCGGCGGTATTTAATGACGGTCTAATAAATATCGTTGGCTAATAATGTTTACTCGGCGGTTTTTATTAGACCGCCGAGAAACCCGTTTCGCACTTAAAAAATCCCACAGAAATGACATACTGTTGGCGGTGTTTTTAGAACCTTCGAGAACTACCCCTTCGCGCGCGAAATTTCCCGGGTGAAATTAACCCTTTATCGGTGGTTATAATTTTAACCGCAGATAATGGTCTCATGGTTGACGGTTTTTAATATACTGTCGAGAAACACCTTTTCTTCCCGCACCCTAATCTGGTCTATCGATGGCGGTTATATGGAAACAGCCAACAAAGGTGTAATGGTCAGCGGGTTTTAACAATCGCCAATAAAGTATGTGTATTGGTTGGCGGTTTTAAATATACCGTTGAGAAAGACCTTTTCTTCCTGCGCCCTAATCTGGTCTAACGACAACGGTTATATGGAAACTGCCGACAAAGGTGTAATGGTCAGCGAGTTTTAACAACCACAGATAAAGTATGTGTATTGGTCGGCGGTTTTTAAAACCCTGCCGAGAAATTCCTTTCCTATTCGCGCCATAGTCTGGTCCATCTACGACGGTTATATGGAAATCACCGATAAAGGGGTATTGCTCAGCGGTTTTTAAACAACCGTCGAGAGAGAAGAGATAGCGATTTAAGTAATACCGCCGAGAAAAACCAATTGTTCTTAACCCGCGAAAAACCCTTTCTCGCTCTCGCCTTCATTGCTGCCTCTTTGTGCCTCGTTGTTGCCGTCGCCTCAAACCCTTTCTATTTCCGTTTCCGTTGCCGTTGCCATCATCGTCACCGTCTACCCTCTCCTTAGGTTAATTAGCTCTTCCATCTTTTATTCTCTATTTGAATACATCAGTAACATTTGAATCAAATAGATAAGGCTGGT
>JAUPMG010130118.1:0-11518 GCA_031762675.1 Pachysandra terminalis | reverse complement strand
GATGCGCGTTCCTATGAACAACGTGCTTAGTACCATTCCAGATCTTCCTTTTTCTGATCGCCCTGAGGTGACTACTGCTCTATGTGGCTACAACGCCGGATGGAAAAATAAATAATGCACTCTCGGCCACCAAACTTCGGGCCCCTAATTACATTTTGCCTGCTATCTTCCTTCGCTATGTGTATCCTTTTACCGGCAATACTAGCAAGCTTACTCCCTTTATGGTTCAAGTACTTTATATGGGGGGACGGGTCAGCGTCTCTACCTTCCATCTCTAGTGATAGGCCACATCATTAGGTACTACTGGCTCATGCGAAAGGGCGACTTTCCCTTTTCTTGTCTGAAGTGCGCCGCGGCTAAGGAATGGGGAATCAAGCCAAGTCAACCCGACAAGGTCTTGCTGGAGAAGTCCTTCACCTTCACCAACCTCTTCTTGGTGAAACTCCCTCGGTATGCACACGAGCTTCCACAACAGCAGCAGCAGCCACAGGGTCGGCCAAAAAAAGAGCAGCAGAAGCCAGTCTCTAAGCCTCCTCAGGAGCAGGTAGCCCAACCACATAGAGCATCCACGTCTACCGTACCTGGACCAGACTATGTCCCCAGACGCGGCCCATCGATCATGGCGAGACTTGCTACCCTGGAGAGGGAAAATTATCGAGCACACTTGAGGACGAGAGTTGTGGTAGCAGAGGAGCACCGTCGAACTCGGAGGCAGATGTCCAGATTGCAAAGATCGGTAGACGCTACCCTCCGTTTGCTGCTGGAGACCTTTGGTTGCGGGCAAATTGTTGACGCCACAGATCTCGCGAGCATGCCTCCACAAACCCCTCCAGCGGATCGGCGATAGCTGTGCCCTTGCCTTGTTTTTATTGCTATGTAGCACCTCCACTCCCTATCGATTATGTTCTTTGGATGTATCAGACATCTATCCTTAGTGTTTGAATTTTGAGTTGGGCAACAGTTGGCTCTTATCTTGTAAGGAACTAGTGATTCCTCTTTCTTTGAATGCGTTTAGTTTTTTGTTATTAGTATGATTTTCCTACCGTATACATCCATACAGATCCTCGTTTTAACCTTAGAACTCCTTAGAGAAATTTCAGGGACGAAATTCTTTTAAGGGGGTTAGGATGTAAGGACCTGAACCTTTATTCTCAATTAATTAGGATTAGTAATTAAAGTGTAATTTAAAACAATTAAATTAGGTCCACGAGTAAATTAAGTTGATACCCATCGGTTCCCTGACCTCAGAAAACTGGGATAATTAAGAAATTAAATTAACATGGGTAGTTAATCTAAATGGACAGCTGAAAAATTATAAATTAATTAAGATATGATTAACTTAATGAGGTAATTAATTCACATTTGCTGATTTTCAATATCCACCTCGGACCCACCGATAAAATCCCTCAAACAGAGCCCTGTTTTGCCCTTAGTGTTGACACTATTCACACCTGGACTATAAATAGAACCCTTATCTCATGAAACCCATTTCTTCTTCTCTTCTTTCATTCTCTTGGGATTTTAGAGCAATGGACAGCAAATGGAGAGCATCCAAGTCACGGGTGTGCTATTAATCAACCTTGACCTACTCCGGCAACACCCCAAGTTGAGTAACCTCCCTTGAATGTGTTATTTAGTTGTGTTTTAGTGTTTGAACTAGGAGAAGGGCTGTTTGCCACATACCAACCTTCTCCTTGGGATTTAGGCCATTTTATTGATGTATGTGGAACCCTAAACACCAGACCACCTTGTATGACCATGCATGTAGAAAAACCCAACCCTAGCTGGAGAGAAAAGGGGGGGGGGGAAACCCCAAATCTCCACTGTAGACCAAATGAGAATGAAGTTTGACCACAATCGAACCTTCCTAGGAGGAAAACCAAGCTCCCAGTGAAATTTCAACCTCATTGGCCCTTTCTCCAGCTTTGGCACACTCTTCGGGGCTCCGAACAAGTCACCAAAACACCTTTAGGCGAGCCTAATAGATCGCCGAAATCTGTAAGTGACCAAAACAAGTTGACTTCTCGTTTATCGAGACTCTTTTGTACCAAATCCCAAGGTGCGACCCCATTTGGCACACTTTAACCCATTTAGGCAAGCCGAAAGGTCGCCGAAGACCCCATCGAACTACTCCACTGGTCCAAATGGAGTGATTCCAACGGGAGCACATGTATCTTGACTAGTTACATGAGTCTAGCCAATTTCCGGGTCAGTTAGACCTCTTATGTAAAATCCGACCCCTCAACCAGGTAATTCAGACTTCTTAGTTGGCTAGGCGATAGAGGATTTTCGGGAAATGAGTAAGCATGACCCCGAACCCTCCTATTAGCCTTGTATCACCATATTACACTTGTTGAGACACAATTGGATGTTTTAATGCTTTATCTACCTATTCAATTGTATTTTGGCATATTAAGATGCCCTTGATACCTATTCTATGGAAGTGAATTTGTTTAGGTACTCAGATGCCTCTCATCTATTTATATGATGAAGTGGATCACATGGATGAATCCAAATGGATAGTGTAAATGAGGAGTTTGGTGCCGATGTGCCCAACTTGCCTTATTCTTTAACTGTAGGATTATTTTACATTTAGTTTTCTGTTAGTAGTGTATAGAGAAGTAAGTAGAATTAGATCCATAATATGTGTATTCTTAGTAAACTAGGTTATAGGTTTTATGTTATGTAGTAAGTCAAATTATGTGTTCTATAATGCTTAGTAAGTTAGGTTATGTACGTTATTTTTCTTAGTAAGTTAGTTTATCGGACTGTGCCCCATATGATTGAATGTTTGAATATATGCCTGTGAGATCTTATATGTTGCATTTAATAAAGGATTTTAATTGAATGATGATCACCAAGTGTGATCCAAGCAAAGACAGATGCTGTGTAACATGCATGCTGTTCGGTATTCGATTAGTGTATGTTCACACCAGATCTGAGTCCAATACCCAAGAATGTCCAACAATAGTGAATTCATTCCCCAATATATATATGGCAATGTGATAATTGAACTATTCTATGTGCGCATCATAGTTTCTAGGAGCTTCGACCTAGAGGTCACAAGCGCCTCAGTTATTTGAGAACCTAGGGAATATCCCAAGAGGCCACCACGTGAACTTCTCCTTTGTGATCCATACATTAGCCGATCTACTAACAAAACTTCACTCGGCATCCGTTACGTATAATAATACGCTATCGAGATGAAAATAATGGGGTAATATTGGGATCACCAAATCCCTCAACCTAAATAATTTTCCATTCGGGACTTCCTCACCAAATCATGATAACACTCGTACTTGATCCGAATCTTTAACAAAAGTGAAGTCTGAAGGTTAAGTCTAGCTAATGACCAGAATATAGTCAATAAAGCAAAGTGGTTATGTTGTGCATGTGTGGTGATAGTGCACACTAACTACGCATACAATTAAGTGTACAATTGTGTAATAATTCTAAGTGTACAATATGAAGTTTCATAGCTTGGTATATGTCATCATGGTAATCAATTGAGTCAAATCAGGCATCATATGTATTTATCAATCAATGTCATAACATAATATAATTAAACACATAATTAGTAACCTTATATCAGAAATTCAATATGCATGATGAAATCCATAAAATAACCCAACTTGGGCTGACCGGTAGGATAACTGGCACATCGGTTGGTCTGCGGGTAGCCTAGGCAGGGGCCAAACCCAAATAGGTACAAGGTCTTAAGGCTGGCCGGTAGGCTAACCGGTACACCGGTTGGCCACCGGAAGCCTAGGCAGAGACTAGGTTTTCCAAAATTTCACAGAAATAGCCACCAGTAGGCTGGCCACAGGTGGTTTAGACAGGGGCTAATTTCCATAGGTACAAAAAATTATGGCCACCTGTAGGCTTACTGGCCCTCAGGTTGGCCACCGGTGGGCTAAACAGAACTCCGAAACAATTAAGTGGTGTCCGGCAGGATAACCAGTACTCCGGTTGGTCTGCCAAATGCCACCTGGGTGAATAGGTAGCCTAGCCGGCACACCGGCAGGCTGCCGGTTGGCCCAGAAAGTGCTAAATAGCACGAAATTCAAGTTATAAGTTGGTTTTAGCAATTTAATTCAACAGAGACTCATGTTTAAAACAATTTCGGAACCCAAACAATTAAAAAAAATCAAAATCACATCTTACCTTGCTTGGAATGAATTCGTTTTAGAAATCTTAATGTTTTATGAAAAGCAATTGTTCTTGAGTTTGAATTCTATGTGCTATGTCATATTCAAATAATATGACATATCACCTAATACAAATAAAAATATAAAATAACTGAGTTTACTTATCTTGTTCAATGCTTTGGATCTTCCTCTTCTTCGGCTCAGTTCAGATTTGAATTGTCTTTCCTTAACCTTAGCTCCAGCAATCACTTAGACTTTTAGTTTAATGATTTGGATGTCCCATGTAGTGTTTATATAGTATTTAAAGTTGTCTCATAGTTGTTCTAGAGTTAGACTTAGTTTAGGATTATGTTTTGGTCTATAGCCCTTGGATTAGATTAGTTAATTTTCATCCTTTAGATTAAAGTATCCTAGTTCTAGTGTGAATTAATGATTACTTTTACCTAACCTTATCCTAATTAGATTAGGTTCCTTGTCTTTTAATATTACCCTTTAGATTGTCTAATTAATCCTAACCATTGATTTTAAGTCTTCTAATCAAATTAGGAATATTAATGGGTGTTTAATCATTGGTTTAGAGTCCTAATTCCATTATATCCTTTATGGAAACGGCAAACCAATTCGAGGAATTTCTGATACAAGTATTCAATTAGTTCGGACTTGTTTAGTATTGAATTGGGACAAAGGCAAAAATGGTTCTTCTATAGAAGAGGTTCATGCTTCCTTTGTTGAAGTAAGGGAAAATGGTCTGATTCGATATTTTATAAGAATGGACTTAGTGAAATCCCCTATTTTGTATACTGGAAAAAACAATTACAGCCTTTGTTGAAGTAAGGGAAAATGGTCTGATTCGATATTTTATAAGAATGGACTTAGTGAAATCCCCTATTTTGTATACTGGAAAAATAAATTACGGCCTTTGTTGAAGTAAGGGAAAATGGTCTGATCCCGATGTCGTAGGTTCAAATCCTACAGAGCGTGATTCCGTTCTTGTTAGGTTGAATTACAATGAAATAACTTCACTAACTTGAACAACAATATAAATTTGACCTCCTATGAATTAAAAAAGGAGGAGGTCAATGAGAAAAAGAGATGTTAATTAATCAAAGGTCCAATTGATCACCGCGTCTGTATTGTAAATATGCAGTTACGAATAATCCAGCCAAAGTAATAGGAATTAGACCTAACACAATTCCAAATAGAAAAACTTCAATCATTTTGATTTGTTTGAAAGTGGAAAAAATAGAGGTAATATCTATCCCTAAATATTAATCCGAATTGCCCATGAATCTCAATGGACAATTGACAAGGGAAAGAACTATGGAATACCTAGAATCTCGCAAAAACATTTCTTTTTATGAATTGTTCATTTAATTCATTTTCATTTCGAATAAGTTGTATCTTGCTCAGACCAATAAATAGAGCTGGGGTTATAGTTGAAGCCGTTATAACTTAGTCTTTAAATATCATGATTTAATTAGCACGAAAATTACCAATTTAATTAACCTAATTGGGCTTTAGTTTAGTTGGGCCTTAATCTTATTGGGCTTTACATAATTCAATCTAATGAATTATTAGAGTTCGGTCTTGTTTAATTAATTTTATTTTAATCTATTAACCCAATTTTCTATTTAAGCTGAAATGACATTTGTTTATAACCTATACTTTTATTTTATTAATTACTTTATGTTAATGGAATTATTAGCTTTTAGATCTATGATTAAAAGTCCCTAACATATCTTAGCCACACATTATAACTAAAGAGTTATGATTGTGTGTGAAGCACTTTAGTTTCCTATTGTGCAACCTACCAATCACAATCAGTTAAAGTCGAACATGTAACTAACTTACTAAAATTTTAAATTACCCCTATATTTTTATTAATTATAAATTAATTCCTATAAATGTTCATGTTATTACATTCGGTATCTACTAAACTGTGGTAGAATGGCTAGAGAGTTTGGACATTTCAGTAGGAACTTTCGGTACATACCGAGCCTCCTACCAAACGTCAAATCTGGCTCGTTCTTCAAGGTTTTTCATGGGTTTTTGTGCTACCAACTCTAAATCATTTAGATCTAGGGCATATGGGTAGAAATCATCATTAATTCATACTTACATGATTCAACAACAATCACACGTTAATGACTTTCGAGAATTATATAGATTTCAGAACTTATGAGATTATGCTTGTTTCGATCCTAATGTGTTCTTCCCTTTGCTTCGTCTTCCTATTCAATATCGACCTAGCCACCAACGTCTCTCTCTTCTCTCAACCCAGATACTAACCTCTCTTTCTTCTTCTTCTTCACAACTCAGCCACAGTCACCTCTCTCTCTCTCTCAACCCAGATACTAACCTCTCTTTCTTCTTCTTCTTCACAACTCAGCCACAGTCACCTCTCTCTCTCTCTCTCTCTCTCTCTCTGTAATTCTCTCTTGCTACTGCTATGCAGGTTCCTTCCTAGTCCCATCCCTTTATAGAAATCTATGATCCTTTCTCCTTCCAAATCCCCAACATCCTAACCAATTAGAATTCTTCTATTCTAATTCAAACTAATCTCACTTCCTTATTTCAATCCAAATCTAATTGGTAACTCCTATTGTAATTACTAACATAACCCTTCTAGAACAGTTACTATACTAATCCTAACTTGTATTATGGTCTACACGTTTTTCTCCTTATTTATGCCGACTAAGTTAAGCCCATTAAACTAATTAGATCAGTTGAGTTATTAACCCTTTAAACTAATTAGTCTAATCCAACCCCATTAATCTTAATAATTTTCAATACACTACCCCAACTACTTTATTGTTTATGCTTTGACCCCCCAATTCCATGATACAATTACAATACATTACTTTAATTATTAAATTCTGGGTTAAGGTCGTTACAATATGTTCTCAAAACTAACCAATCATGCTCTTTATTACTTTATTCATTTATCTCCTCTTATTCTAATACAACACGTAGCAAGTGCAATGCCTGGTTCTTATACAACCACCTAGACGATCCATGTAACAAGCTTTCGACCAATGATCCCGTTCCAGTTGAGCCCAGTGCATTAGATGACAAGGCACCCCTCGGATCTAATTACTCGAATCAACTAGGTTACCGAACCAGACTAGCTAGTCATTTATAAACATATACATATTGGTAACATGTGCAATGTTCAGCTCTTATACAGCTGCCTAAAAGACCCTTTAGCAAGCTTTCAATCAATTACTCAAGTCAGTTAGGCTACCAAGCCAAACTAGTCACAACATTATTTTTTTTTTTTTTAACTAGGATTAGGAGAGAGTCATGATATTATAACAACAGCAAGAGTGGCCAATAAAATCATACTCACAAATTCAAGGCATACTAAGTTGTGTACAATTACATTAGCATGCAATCATAATCAATACTTTAGTGCAAGTGTAATCATGCATAGCATGCATCTTCACAAGATAAGATCAAAAATTAATTCTAGATGCCTATGTATCTTTAGAATTGCTTCAATGTGATTTTTAGGCACATCAATTTAGTCAGACCCGTTTCCTAATGTGATATTCACATATAAATTTTGAAATTGCTCAATGATGTCAAATGTACATAACAATGACATCTTCCTTTTTTAATTCCAGAAGTCAGGCTCAGTTTGCAGTTTCGACGACCTCTTCGGTGAGCCGAGGGGTCCACCAAATCTCAGGGTCAATTATTGTGATTCTGTAAAGGCTACTGAAGAATTTTCGGTGAGCTGAGGAGTCCACCGAAGATTCTCGGCGGACTTCTCGGTTAGCTGAGCTATCCGCCGAATCTCAAGGGCTCTTATTTTGATTCCGTAAAGGCCACTGAACCATTTTCGGTGAGCCGAGGGGTCCACCAAAGATCCTCGGCAGACTTCTCGGTGAGCCGAGGGGTCCACTGAAGGGTCACAATTGGTAATCCCACCCCAAAACCTGAATCTTACATTGTCCGCATAAAAAACATGCAATGCATATGGCGGAAAAGGGAAATGAAAGGACCAATACAACTTGATGGATGGCCAACTAGGTGGTACTCGAGCAATGGCAATGAACTCCACAAGAGGGAAGGCTATGCTTTACTGCAATCTTTGTACACTTTACTCATGTAACTTCTTGGCGAACAAACTATGAAAGCAAACTTAAAAAATGCAAAGAAATCAAAGAACAGTCGAACAAAATTAATAATGCACAGATTGCTTCCATCTAGCGCTAAGTTTAACGTCTTCAGCCAGACATGTGGCAAGTGCACTCAAATCTCAACATATACGGGGTCAATCAAGTCAATGGACTCAATTACTCTGTGCTGTATGACATTCTCAACGACAGGCTTTAGTATTTTTTTATGAACCAGGTGGGTGGGACTCACCCACTCTCTATCCGAGATGGGGTATATGATACCCACATCAATGAACTTTACTCCCTCCTTTTTCACAACATCCTTCATGTTTGGGTTCACTCTCTTTTGGATCCCTCTACTAGGCTTGGCATTCTCTTCTAAGTGAATCCGATGCATGGAAATGGAAGGTTCAATTCCTTTAAGGCCAGCCACCGTCTAACCAATGGCACTCTTGTGCTTACTTAGCACTTCCAAGAGCTACTCTTACTCTCTTCCATGGCATCAACCGAGACCCTCGGTAGGTCCTTCGGTACATACCGAACCATCTAGAAAGAGTCATCAAACTCTCGTGAAGATCAATCGACGCTCGGTACATACCGAGACATCGACCGAACCTTTCGGTAGGACCCTCAGTATGTACCGAACATCCACTGAAGCTAAAATGACTTCTAATTTTGAGGGAAGATCCCTAGATGTGTTATATACATACCTATGTGGTTGGTTTGTGTGCACAAGATGTGGTTATGGCCGAATCTTAAAAAGTGTACAATGAGGTTTGAAATTCAGGAATATAGAACAATCATGGATGAGAAATAAGGAGATTTTGACTTTAATGAGTTGAGTATGGATATTGGACTACATGGTAGGATCATGATAGTTAGCAATGTTTGTATAGGAAATTGAGTAATTTGAGTGGTGCTTGTAGCATTCACTGATTAGGTTTATGCTTGGTTCTAATGATGATATGTATAGTATATAAGGGGTACTAGGAGTATCCACTACCTGTATATGGTTGATTGTGAAATTTAAATTATATTATAAGTGATGATGGGAGCATCTATTGTCTGTTATAAATGATGATGGCAGCATCCATTGTTTGTTATAAGTGATGCTGGGAGCATCCACTGTTTGTTGTGAGTGATGTTGGGAGTATCCATTGTTTGTAAAATGATGCTGGGAGCATCCATTGTATTTTGTGAGTGATGCTGGGAGTATCCATTATATGATTGAGAGTGGTGCTGCGAGCATCCACTTGTAGTCAATGGGATTGACTATGTTTTGTGTCCACCGTGGGTGAAAGTCCCATAAGGAATGGGACTAGTATGTTCTTCCGTGAGGTGAAAGTCCCTTAAAGAACAAGGTCTACTGGTGTATTCTACCGTGCGGTGAAAGTCCCTTAAAGAATAAGACTGATGACATTGCGTCGTGGGTGCAAGTCCTTTAAGGAATGGGTTGTGTACTGGTGTGTTCTTCCGTGAAGTGAAAGTCCCTTAAAGAACAAGGTACTGGTGCATTCTTCTGTAAGGTGAAAGTCCCTTAAAGAATGGAATGGTTGTGAATGAGCATGTGATTAGGCAAGGCCTAATTACCCCTGCATTGCATTACACATCATCCTCATTTCATAATTGCATCATACCACATTACATTGATCATTGTATATGTTTGATTGAAGTGATTGTAGTGCATTTCCATTGTAGCTTGCTTGCTTGTTTCTGATTGTGATTGGATTGTATTGGTTGTAGCAAGGTGGGACCTTGTGGATATTGATACTGGATATGGGTGTACTTCCACCGTGGGTGAAAGTCCCTAATGGAATGTTGGCCGTAACATGGTGGGACCATGTGGTCATTTGTGAACATAGTGGGACTATGTGATTGTTATGATACTTGTTTGTTGTGTTACATGGTGGGACCATGTGTATGTGATTGTATTGTATAGTGGGACTATGCAATGTTTACTTAGCATGGTGGGACCATGTGATTGTTGTGAACATAGTGGGACTATGTGTTTGCTTGTATTACATGATGGACCATGTCGATAGATGTTTTGGTTAAGCATAGTGGGACTATGTGGTTGTTTTGAAATGCATGATGGGATCATGTAGTATATGTTTGGGTTTATAGTGGACTATGAGGATTGGGTTGAAGGCATGATGGGATCATGTGTGCCCTATGATCTTTCATGGTGGGACCATGTGGACAATTAATATGATATGATTTAACTACTTGTATGATTTTCAAGGTGAAATGAGATTGCCATGTTAAATGTGATATATCTATTAAGTATGCGAGATTTAGTATGATGATGAGCATGCTAATACATTTGACCGTGGTATTACTTGATGAATGAAATTGCATGAATTAACCGTGTTGTTTTGTATGCATGAAGATAATTATTGTAACTTCTTTGGATTTCTCTACGAAGCTTTGGCTAACCCTTTGCAATGAAACAGGTAATCAGTTCGTTTGACCTGCTAGTATGGAGAGGAGATGTCTTTTGTTTCAAATACTTGATAGACTTGATGGATGATACTTTGTTTTTATAAACTTTGTTTTGACCCCAAGTGGGCGTAAACTTGTAATAAATTAGATATCTATTTACTTTGTGGGCTTTAGCTTAATGGATTTATGTTGAGATACAGGTTTGATTTATTCAAGACTTTCACTGATTATGGTTTTAGACTCTGATTAACAAAGACTATGGTTATGTATTATGAATGGTTATCCGCATCCATGTGGTGGATCCGAAGGTTATTCCTCGTAAATCCTCAATATCCTATATCTCGGATTTGGGGCGTGACAAAGTGGTATCAGAGCTCTAGGTTTAAGTTGTGTAGGATTTGGAATGTCCTAGGGTACAGTAAAAACCTAGGAAGAGAACCTAGAAACATGTGAACCTAGGAGCCACTTTTGTGAATTGTGTGAAATATACTTTGATATAGCATGTGATTATAATGTGGTAAGTTTATGTTCCTATGTTGTAGTACATATGTATGTATGCGTATTGATGTGGTTGGAAACCAATCCAATAATAAACTACTACTCGCAATTGAACGAATCCTTATATGATTGGGTTATTTTGCCCTGTTGAACCTCAAATAGATTTGTAGAAAGATAGAAGGAATTTGTGAATTTAATTCTAAAAACTAATTTAAACTAAATTAAAAGAATCTAAATCAATATGATAAAAGGTAGAATATTGATGATCCCTCTAACCTAATGAATATGGTTAATCTCATGAAATTA
>JAUPMG010130107.1:0-11519 GCA_031762675.1 Pachysandra terminalis | reverse complement strand
ATCAAATAGCACAATAAATCAAGGAAAATATGCAATTGAACCATGAAAGTATGCTAAGTCAATCAAACCACAAGAGAGCACAACTTAAACAAAATCAAATCAAATCAAAAACTAAAAAGCTAAATTGGCCAACAAAAATTGAACCGTGGCTTAAACCCGCAACTCCCCAGTGGAGTCACCAGCTGTGATCACCCCCGGGTCGGGTGGACCCTGGGTCGATCGGGTAATTTTGGAGTCGCCACCATCAATTGAGTTCGGGTGTGAATGGTCACCCTTGATATGTCAATTGAACCCGAATTATTCCAAAATTATAATGGGCAATGGGCAATGGGCAATGGTCTAACCAGGTTTAGGGTAAGGAGGTTTATTTGAGAGAATGAAAAGGTGTTAGGCACTCGTTCTCCTGGTTCAACCAGTTACCTGGTTCAAATCTATTTGGCCAATTTATCTAAGGTTAAAAATAAATCAAAATTAATAAAAATCTATAAAATTCCTAAAATGATACAAATACTAACAATAATACTAAAATCACCAAATTAAGATTGGGATAAACATGGATTAATCATATTCAAAAAATATTCATAACATGTTTTGAACTCACATAATATCAAGATAAACTGATAAAAATAAAATAAAACAAATCCTAAAAGTATACCTGTAGCAAATACAAACCTCTTTTGTGCAGGTTTTGGCTTTGAGCTCCTCGTTGAACTCGGCTTGGGATGATGATGACAATGAGTGAGGATGAAACTCTTTTTTGTGTGTTGCCAAACGAGTCCTTAGGGTCGGTTCAGATTTCCTGGTTTTTTTGGGTTGGATCTTTTGGATTGGATCTTTTGGGTTGGCTGGTTCGAGTTTTCTGGTTTGGTTTGGTTAGGTTCAAAGAGATTTGGTTTGGTTTAGTGGTTCGGGCTTGGTTCAAGGTTCAGGGGTTTTGGTTTTTGTTTTGTCTTTGGGGGCCTGTTTTGCTATTTTGTCTTCTTTTTGGGGACGGGTTTGTAAAGTGTTTTCTGGTTTTGTTTTCTACAGGGAAGAAAATGGAGGGGAAAGCAGGGGAAGGAGAAGAGGGGAAGAAAGAGAAAGGAGGAAGAGAGGGAAAAGGGGAGGGGGTGTGTGGGTAATGTCGTTAAGGGAGGTAGAGTGAGTAGCGACGGGCCAGAAACGAAGGAGAAGCGGGAGGTCGGGCAATTGCAGACGGTTGTAGGAGCAGCAGGTGTTGCGGCGCCAGAAAAGAGAACGAATAGAGGTTCCAAGAGCCTTCGCCGCTAGTGCGTGCACAAAGTGGTCGAAAAAGGTGCGTTGGGTTGCATATGGTTTGGCCAGAAAGGAGCAGGTGTCCTGACGGCGTGTGGGAGATGGCGGTGTTGTGGGCACTGCAACTAGAGCGAAAGAAGAGAGAGAGGGAGAGGTAGCGGCGTACGGGTGCAGCAGGTAGGTGCCCGGAAAAGCGAACGAGCATCGGGATGGACGCCCGGAAATAGGGGAGCAACAGGTGTGTCCGGGAGCACGTGGGAGCAGCAGGTAGGTGCCCAGAAAAGCAAAGGGGCAGCGGGATGGACGCCCGGAAATGGGGGAGCAGCAGGTGCGTCAGGGAGCAAGTGTGAGCAGCAGATAGGTGCCCGAAAAAGTGAAGGGGCAGCGGGAGATCGCTCGAAAACAGGGGTGAGGTGGATCAGTTGCTGGGAAAGGGAATGGGTGATGGTTGCTTGTGAGGAGAGTTTGGGAGAGGGAGTGCTCGGGGAAGACGAGCCAGTTCGTGAGCGGGCTCTGGGTGAAAATGTCGGTTGTTTTTTCTTGTTGGTGCTGCTTTCTTAAATAGAAAAGGAGGGAAAGTGAAAGAAACGAAATGAAGAGGCTGCAAAAGGAAAGAGATTAAGGAGGAAGGAGAGAGATTAGAAAGAAAGAAGAGGGAAGGAAGGAGGGAGGGAGAATGGAAAGTGAGGTGGAGAAAGGAAGAAGGGAGAGAGCACGTGTGCTCTCTCTCGAATTTTATTTTTTGATTTTTTTTGAGTTTTTTTTGTTATTTCTTTCTTTTTATTTTGATTTTCTTCTTTTGGGTTTTGATTTGTGATGTGGCAACTTCTAAAATTAATTGTTTCTTATTTTTTCAATTCATTTCCTAAAGTGTTCTTTTATTATTTTTTACCTCATTATATTTTCTTGTCCTTTTTTGGTAATTTGAAATTACCAAAAATGACCCTTTGACACTCGAATTTAGAATTTTACAAAATCACAGTTGTTTTTAAGGTGTTTCAGTGTGGAATCCAAATTTGATGTCGGAGAAATATTTCAACCCTTGGATTTAACTGTTTGGTCCAAATGACCGGATTAGGGGTAAAACTGCCATTTTTTCCAACGAACTTAAATTAGCCTAAGATTATACTCATTAGTGGGCATTTTAGTTAAGGAATTCAATTTTGAGGGTGAAAATGGATTTAGGGCTGAAATGAATCATGTGGGGTCTATCAGGGGTATTTTGGTCATTTTACATATTTTTGAAATTTTCAGGGAAAATTGGCAATATGATGGGGGGTTGTTTAGAGATGATTGGGAGATAGGAAAAATCCAAACTCAAGCCTCCAGGAGCTCTAAAGATCAAGAGAAAGTCGCTCTCGTGCAAATTGGGGTGTCTACACCTATTGTGCTCACGATGAACCCCGACAATTTTCTCGATGATGCCCCAAAAACACAGTTGTGTGGGTTTAGTTGAAGTCGATACTTCCTCAATCTATCAAACAACTTCTTTAACTTTTCCAAATGATTGTTGGCCTTCCAGGACTTGGCAATCCTATCATCTACATAGGCTTCCATTTCTTTATGTTCCATGTCATGGAAAGTGCAGTCATTGCTCCTTGGTATGTTGCACCTGCATATTTGAGCCAAAATGGCACTTTACAATAGAATGTGCCCCAAGGAGTGATGAATGTTGTTCTCTCCATGTCCTCTTCTGCCATCCTGATTTTGTTATAGCCTAAAAATCCATCCATGAAAGACAGCATCTCATGATCAATAGTGTTGTCAACCAAGATTTCGATATACGGCAGAGGAAAATCATCTTTGGGGCTTGCCTTATTCAAGTTAGGAAAGTCAATACACATTCTAGCTGTTCCATCCTTTTTCGCCACTGGTATAATATTGGACAACCATTCTGGATATGAAGATACAACAAGAAACCCTGCATTGAACTGTTTCTCCACTTCTTCTTTCACCTTCTGTGACCATTCTGGTTGGAGCCTTCTTAACTTCTGCTTGGCTGGCTTGGCATCAGGATACAATGGGAGCCAATGAACATCAAGGTTTGTGTCTAGGCCTAGCATGTCCATGTAAGACCATGCAAATACATCCTGATAATCCTGGAGAAATCTAATCATAGCAAGCCTTTGCTCTGGAGCCATTGAGGTCCCGATTTTTACATACTTAAGGTTTTCATTGAACTGAGATTTAAAGTCTCAGAGCCTTCATCATTAGGCATTACCTCTTTCTTATTACGCTCCATAAGGTCAAGGATTTCTTTTAGAGGTCCTCATCCTGCCATTCATCTTGTTCTTTCCTCATAAGCTCGAAATCAACCTCGATCTCAAAATCATGACTATGATTATTTCTTTGCTAGCCAAAGAAAACATTTTAATGGGTCAGTTTTTTTTTTTTTTTTGAATAGTGCCTTCTCCAGTCACAATACCGGAGGTAGAAGGCTTGTGTTGTTTCTCGGGTATAAAAAAGAAAAAACTCACTCAACCCACTTGATTTGAGGAAGTTTGAGGCACTACTCTGCCTCTGGCTGCCTCTAAAGTAAGCGGATAAGACACACAATTGATAAATGGTCCAGTATGCAGATGGATCAAGTGTGTTGGATCCTCTTTCCCTGTTCCTCCAATCATCAGGACATCCTCATTTTTTTTTCACGCCTCCTTTGATCAAATCTATAGGAATGACAATTGATGACCAATCAATGCTCATCATCTCCCCACTATATGACTCTAATGCTCCACCCTCTTTATGTGTGTTCCCCTTTGTGCCAACTTGCACAATTGGAGGACTCAACTCGGACTCAAGGACCAACTCAAAGGTACTAAGACTTTCCGCAAACAAAGAGGAGACATCAATATCCAAGTCTGACTAAGAGTTGAATGCTTCTGATAACTGAGGAGTTAGGATTGGATTTGGTTTAGAGTAGGTGTAAGTGAGGGTATCATTTGAATGCATAGATCCGGTTTTGAATATGGTTTTAAGATGTGGTGGTGGGTTGTAATTCAAATGTCCTTGTCCTGCTCCTTTCCTTCTCTGTGATGCTGAATGAATGAAATCTTCAATCTTTGGTTTAAAGCTAATGCCAAATCTTGGTATGTATTTTGTTGGGGTTAGGTACTCAATATTACCTTGTTGGTTCACCCCAAGCCCCTTTCTTCGGTTGAAGCTCATGTTGGCCATCATTTTGAACTTTGGTGGTGCCCAACTTTTTACTTTTTTCTTTCTTTCGACCTTTTCTAGACTATACACTTGTTCAAACTGATATGACAGGAAAGGAACTTCTGATTCCAAATGTTGCACTTCAATAGTTTGTTGCCATTTAGGTAATGTGATCTGGTTATCTGCAAGGTTGGTGATCAATTCATCTTCATGCACAAATTTCAACCTCTGATGGAGAGATGAAGGCACTGCTCCTGCCGTATGTAACCATGGCCTTCCCAACAAGAATGTAAATGATGCCTTAATGTTTACCACTTAAAAGTTAATCTTGGACATGATAGTACCGATTAGCACCTCTAAATCAATATCACCCACACTTTGTTGAGTAGAATTATCAAAGGCTCTTATCGTCATCTTCACAGCATCTACTCTAATCCCTAAGGCTTGTAGGGTGCTCAGTGTCCAGATATTCAATCTAGAGCCAATATCAATCAATAGTGATGGTACTCTATGACCTATATAATCCATAGAAATATTCAAGGGCTTGCAATGTGTAGTTCCACCATCTGGAATTTTGTCATTTGAAAAAGTAATGACTTTGGGAGCCAAATCTGCCCGACCAACCTTTCCAACATCTCCGGAGATATATCAACAGTTCCATGAGCTGGTACCTTGCTTAACTGCTCAACAACATTATATTCTGACCGTTGAACTGCTTTAAGGAAAGCCTCATTACCTACTTTTTCTTTTTTTCTTTTTTTTTTCTTTTTGCTTTTCTCCATCTGGCCTTAAATTATCTGGCTTGAAACATGTGTCTGACCTTGCCATATATCCAATCTCATCACATTCTTCCCTTTCTCTCTTTAATGTTGGAGCTTCTATTTTGTAACTCCATGGAACCTTATGAAGGTTGAAAATTGGTTGTGGTTGGTATGGAATAATGAAGGGTATTGGTGTTGGTAAGATATGATCTTTGGGGAGTGGAGGAAGAATTGGTGGAGATGTTTGGGTTGGCATGGAATTATCACTGATTGCCAAGGTAGAAAATTGGGTATGGAGATTGGTAGGTATAACAAAAGGTTGTGGAGTTGTTATAGTGGAATGTTAGACATGTTAGGGAATGTAGGGATGAGTTGGTCTTTGGTGCAAATTTGGGGATTGGTGATTCAACCTTGATTTTTACCATATTCTTATTTCCAATTGGAGCTATGAGAACAGATGGGTCAAATATTTTTTATTCTCTTCCAATCATATGAATCTGACCTGATCCTTGATTGGTGTGGGCTGGGAGAGGGTTTTGGGTAATGTTGGTTTTTGTCGGTTATTGTGCCACTACTTGGAAGGCTATTTTACCCGATTCACGCAGATCTTGTATAGCATGCTTTAGTTGCCAATATCTTTCTGTCAAATGTCCCGGTCCTTGATGATAGTTGCAATGCTCATTGGGGTTCCCTTTTGGTGGGAATTCAGACATTGGCCTAGGTTTCAACAACGTCAAGTAACCCTGTTGTACTAGATAGGAAAGCAATTGTATTAATGCATATGGAAATGGGGTGAACACCCTTCTCTTATTTTCTTCCAAGAGTTACTGTCTATCTAGTTTTTGTGGCGATTGGTGTTGAAGTACGTGGACAGGAATCTGTAGGGGAGTTGATGATTGAGGTATTCGACCAAATGCCTGAGCCTGTTCAGTTTGAGCATGTGAGATCATGTACACTTCTCCATCATTTTTCTTCTCTTCAATTGTTCTTTTTTGGGTCCCACCATTATTGGACAAGATGCTTGTAGTCAAGGATCCAATCCCATTACTGTGCCCAAGAATGTCATTCATGACTCCCGCTTTAATTGATGCTCCAATCCTTGCTCCACTTCTCGCTAGAGTGGAAAAATCTGGTAATGTTTAGCCTACCAACAAGGTATGATAAGGGTGCTTTAGCGTCCTCAGAAAGGATTTTATCATATCATCTTAGGTCAAAGGGATCTTCAACCGTGAGGTTGTCTCTCTCCATCTATAAGCATACTCAATAAATTTCTCATTTTGCTTTTGGAACATTCTCTCCAAGTTTGCACCTTGAGGAATGAGTTCCATGTTAAAAGAGTATTGTGCCAAAAATGATTCAGATAAATCCTTCCAAGTCTTTACCTTAGTTTGATCTAGAGATGTAAACCACCGAAGGGCTGAACTCGTCAAACTTTTCTGAAAAAGTTGGACAAGCAACTTCCCATATGTACCTAACTGGAACATATCACCGCAATATACTTTCAAATGTGTTTGTGGGCAGCCCTTTCCATCATATTTTTCAAAGAGTCAAGTACCTTGAATTTTTTAGGCAATTTTTCCCTAGGAAAAAGGCACAGATCTTTTTAGTCGGTTACCCCTAGTAAATTTGTACCTCTTAGCCTTCTCATATCTTCCTTCAACTTCTCTATCTCCTCCTTGTTTATGTTTATCATAGAGGGTTTGTTGAGCGAGGAATGGACAGGAACAAAGATTTGAGGACCTTGTTGATCTTGCCCATATTCTTCCTCTTCATAATGATCAATGGGGGCTTGTTAACTAATGGATTGGCTAAGGTTTGAGGAAGGGTTGGGTGAGGTGAGATGATAGGTGCAGCTGAAAAGATAAATAATGGAGGTTGAGGAGGAAAAGTGGGAGACAAATTTTGGGGTAAAATTGAGGGAGCAAGGTTTAGTGTTGGAAAGGGTATAGGTTGATTTGTTGCCTTAACCATTGGTGCTAGTGGTGTTGGGCTCTGGCTTTGATTGGGGGAACCATTAGGATGAGAGGACTGGGTTAGTCTTGCCAGAAAAGTAGTGAACACCTTAGTTAGATCTTGGACTGTCTCTCTTAACTACAGAAAGTCGCTCGTTGGTACCACTTGAGGAGTTGGGGTCCCAATTGGGATAGTTGTCATAGTAACTTGGGCACTGGAAGGTACAACATCATTAGTTTCACCGATCAATGGGGGATTCTCAATATTCTCACGAGCCACAGATCTTGTAATGATTGGACTTCAGACTCTTAAGCATTTGACTATATGCTTCCCCTGGGAACGATGCCCACGATTTGATCTAGTGACCTACATGATTGCTACAGAAGGAAGATTACTATGAAACATTGACAACAAGACGTTCATATGGATTTAGAAGAAAGAGAGAATAATCATTTATTTAAAAACATAATAGAAAAACCTAATTTCATTAATGCTAATTACTTAGTACATGATAAGACAAATAAAAGAAAAAATGTTTTTTTAATACAAATGATGCATAAAAAATGATTTAAGTGGTAAAAACTAAATTCTAACAAATAGCTTTTTTTGGTTTATTTGATTTTTTTTACATGAGAAAATTCTTTTGTTTTTTTTTTCTTTTTTTCATGATTTTTAAGAGGAATTACATTCTAAGATATGACTTCTCTTTTTTTTTTTTTTTCGCTTTTCTTATGATTGAAAAACTATTCTTATTTTCTCTAAGTGGTGGAATGAGAAGAAACTATAATTCTAACACATGACATTTGTTTTTTGGAATGAGAAAACTTTTCTTTCCTAAAATGATGAAAACTCTGTTTTAGAAGAAGAAAACTTCTTTTATTATTATTTTTTGAATATATTTTTTGTTTTTTTTTATGATTAATGAAGAACTATTCTTTATTTTTATCCTAAATGGTAGAATGAGAAGAAACTAGATGACATTTTGTCTTTTTTTTGACAAATTGTTTTTCTTTTTACATGAAATAGCTCTTTTTTTTTTACAGTTTTTTTTTTCTGTGATTGAAAACCCTTATTTACTTTCTCCTAAATGGTGGAATGAAAAGAAACTAAATTCTAGCACAGGACTGCTTTTTTGTTTTTTTGTTTTTTTTTTGAAAGAAAACATCTTTTGTATTTTTTAGAATGAGTAGTTTGTTTTTTCCTAAATGGTGAAAACTTTTTTTTAAAAGAAGACCTCTTTTGGACTTTTCAGAATGAGAAATATTATTTTGTTTTTTTTTGTAAGTATAACGTTTATGAGCTAACACATATTTAGCTTAATATATTTCTAAGTTGGAACACAACGCACGTGTCCTAATACTTCAGCTTTCTAGGTCCTAAACCGGGTTCTATACGCACCTGGGATTCACAGTTATGCATCTAAAGGGTAAGCGAACTCGAAACCGGTTGAATCGACTTACACACATGGATTTCTCCACATGCTTCTCTAGTCGTTTGGTTCCGGTTGGAGCATTTGAGCGTCGGCATCGGGGACAATGGTCACCCGACCAAAGGCCTACTAGACTCCCGGTGCATAAGGTTTTCCACCGGAGACAATGGTCCCCCGTTTGCAAGCTTACTAGGCTCCCTAAGATAGGTGAGAATGTGTAGGACAAGACTTGTGAGTTTAATATGCAAATGCTAGTGAATCTAAGCATGCACTGTATGACATTCAAGCATCTTAACAAGAAATCAAGAAGCAACAAATATATACAAAGCATAATGCATGAACAAGTAAAAAAACAGGTGATTTTGGGAGGTAAAAAGGGTTCACGTTTTGGCTTGAATCCACATGTCCCCAGTGGCATCGCCAAGCTGTGAACTAGCAAACTTTGTTAGGGACCCTAAAGGACCCAAAAAGATTTGGGAGTCGCCACCTACTGTTGTTTGGGTGTGATAGGTCACCCATGCACTATATGACATTCAAGCATCTTAACAAGAAATCAAGAAGCAACAAATATATACAAAGCATAATGCATGTACAAGTAAAACAAACCCGGTGATTTTGGGAGGCAAAAGGGGTTCAAGCTTTGGCTTGAATCCGCATGTCCCCAATGGAGTAACCAAGCTGTGAACTAGCTAACTTTGTTAGGGACCCTAAAGGACCCAAAAAGATTTGGGAGTCACCACCTACCATTGTTTGGGTATGATAGTTCACCCATTTTGAAATGAAAAAATTAAAGTTTTGAAATAAGTGACTCCATTGGAAAAGCATAGTCTATATGAGAGATATGCAAAAGGAGATTCGGTTATGAGAAAAGGAAGGTGTGAGGCACCCTTTCTCATCCATTTTGAAATGGTTGTCTACACCTTAAACTCTTAATCATTTCCCAAATTCACTGGATTAAAAGAACAAGATGAAAGTAACAACGAAGTAATATATGATGCAAATACGTTTAACAATAGAAGATATTATAAGTTGGTAAAATAAAACTAAAGTGCATAAAGCATGGTTATGTAAAAGATGATGATACTAACACTAAAAGAATAAATGACCTAAACAATACAAAGATTCCTATGAGCTAAAAAATGAATAGTTTGGAAAGGATGAATATGCATGAAAAAGAAACACGTTTATGTAAAAGATGAGGCACTCATAATAAAATGAAAAGAAACCTAACATGATAAAAATATATTTATGTAAGTTAAAGAGTTCTTGGAAAAGAATATTATGCTTAAAAAAATGACTTAGAAGAACAAGAAGAAAAATATAAGATGGTATGAAAATCACAAAAAATAGTTATGGCATGATAATTTTGTAAGAAAGGGGGAACTACAATGATACAATGACAAACTTATGAACTATGTAAAAATATAATAAAGTAACATAGTTACCTCTATGTTGGCAAGTAGAAAGTCTTGAGCTATTCCTTCTTCTTCTTCAAAGCAAGAATTAAAGACTTTCTTTCTTCCTTTTGGGATTTTCTCTAAAGGATTTCCCAAGGATGAGAAAGAACTATTGAAACTTAGTACAAGAAAGTCATATAGAGGGCCCTTGATGGCTTTCCAAGGTGTGTTCAAGTGAGGAATGAGAAGGGGTATTTATAGGTCAAGGGTGGAGGTCTTGGGGGTTATTTTTGGGATTTTGAAAATGGTAATTTGGTCATTTAGGTATTATAAAGTTTTATAATGACTTTGTATCTTATGGTTTTTGGCTTTAAAATGTGTGAAAATAGAGGGTAAAAAGGCCATTTGTCAAGAGTTAGGTGTAGAGAATTGATATGGGTGAATGGCATAAGAGATAAATAACATTGGGCCAAGGGTCATTGACCAAAACTCCTCTTGATATGGATGGTAGATGCATTTATCTTTGAACCTCAAAAGTTGAAGCCAAAATGGTGAAATAGCTTGGGATGGTTTTGTGAATTAGTGGGTCAAAGACCAAGGACCAATGTTACAACCCAATATAGAATGTAGACAACCTCTTTCTTAACCCATATAAATAATGCCAAAATATGAAAGACTTTGGAGCTTGTGAGAATTGATGGGTCATGGATCAAAGACCAATGTTACACCCCCAATATGGAATGCAGACCATCTCTTTCTTAGCCCATTGAACGAATACCAAAAATGTGAAAAGCGTGGGAAGGTTGTAGGATTTGATGAATCATGGAGCAAAGACCAATGCCACACATTTAATTATAACATTTAGACTAATTGTTTCTTGGGTTAGGAGAATGCCAAAAGAGTGAAAGGCTTGGGAGGTGTGTGATGAGGTGGATTGGGTTTGTCTTTTTGGGCCTACTATATGGACTATGTGAATTGGGCTTATTGATAAGTGTGTAACACTTATACTTGTGGACCTATTACTGCTACTTGTTAGTCTTAGAAATATGATAATGTGAATGAATTAATGCATGTTTGATGTTTTGCAGGCCTGTCAAAGATAAAGAGAAAGTGGGCTTAAATAGGCCACTAAAGCTTCAATTTGGATCAAGCTTCAAGGCTCATGAGAGGGGATGCTTAAAGCCCAATTTGAAACCCCAAGTACACCTTCAAGCCCATGGAGTAAGCCCACGGAGGAAGCCCAAGGATCAACTCCAAGTGCTACCCAGAAGAAAGCCCAGTGTACACAGTCGATCAATCGCACTTTGATCGATCGTACTGCAATCGAACGCACTTTTGGGATCGATCGCAGTAGCGGTGCGATCGAGCACAATCGTTACAGCAGCAGTTGCATTTTTGATCAGAAGTCTTAGTCTGTTTGTGATTTGTCTTCTATTTTCTTTTTGGATAATTATTAGATTAGGAAAACATGTAATATAAGACTATGTGGCTCGTGTAGATTATTATGAACCGATTTGGAGTTTGAATTGAATTAGGATTTGTGAGAAATCTCTGTTCTTCACACTGTTCTTC
>JAUPMG010130096.1:0-11519 GCA_031762675.1 Pachysandra terminalis | reverse complement strand
ACAATATTTGAATAAATAAGGGTCATCCCAATAGTAATTCCTTACCTCAACAAAGAATTTGCGCCTATCTTGCGCACGACAATATTCGGGAATGGAGCCTGTGACAAGGTATTTCACGATGTGTGCATATCATGGTAGCCCTGTCACTGAAAAAAGTTGCTCATCCGGGAAGGAATCTCGAATAGGCATTTCCTTTGTATCCTCCTCGAATGTAAGCCAAGATAAATGGTCTGCTACCACATTCTCTATGTAGTGACCTAAAGTCATTAAAAGGATTTCCCTCTTTATTTAATTAATTATTTGAATTGCTATTGTTATGTGCTTATTTAGTTTATTAAATAAATGTGATGAAGGGGGTAATTATAACATATTATTTAATTTAGGGCCATGTTGTAATTTAGTTTGCAAAGAGGCAAACTAATGTAATTTACAAAAGAACCAGACCATTCTCTAATGCACCAAAGTGCGTTTGAAACAGTCTTGGTGATGTGGCAATTTTGACTTGTTCTTGGTGATGCGGCAAAGATTGAGGGGTGCATGGGAGGAAAGTTAGGGAGACAACTCCCTACACCTCTAACCTCCCATACGTGGGTTTTTCTCTCGCCATCTTTATGCTTGATATTTAAGGAAGGACTGAGATAGTGAGAGAGAGTGAAGAGAACTGAGAATTAGAAAGAGAGCTTGAGAAGAGCGTTTGAACCTAGCCTAATTTCATTGTTGTAGTCAAGAAATGAAGGAGCAGACTAGCAAGGGAAGTCTAGAGGACGAATTTAGTAGAAGTTTCTGCATTCAATATTAAAGGACAAGCAAGAACTGTAAGTAGCTTATCCGGTTTAAATCCTTATTGTTACAGATGATGATATATGTTGATTTCCGTGATTGATAGATGATTGTTGGATTAGCATGATCAAACTTTGTATTTTCTGGAAACCACGATTTAATCTATGAGAATTTGTATTCCTCATGTGTTAGTTAATGATACGGTATTTACTTGTTTTAGATTTGATTGAATCATGAGGTTTTATGTAATATTTGTATTCATTTTAGGATGAGTTCAATCTGAATAAAGGTTATTTGATTTTAGATGTAAATTAAATCATGAGATGTTATTGAATTATGTGCGAATTGTTGGTAATCAGAAACCCAAAAAAACAGAGCATTCAGCTTCATCAACAGGTGGTCGGTCCGCCGACCAAACTGCCAACAAGGACATAGAGTGACATAGTGGATCCATCGGTGAGTAGTCGATCTGCCGACCAATCCACCAATAGGGACTTAAAACGAACATTGAAATTTGTCGGCAGGTGCTCAGTCCGCAGACCAACCCGCCGACAAGAACTTAAGGTGAAGTGATGGATTTCGTCGGTAGGTGGTCGGTCCGCCGACCAACCCACCGATAGGGGCTTAAAAGCAAACAATGGATTGCGTCAGCAAGGTGGTCGGTCCGCCGACCAACTCGCCGACAAGACTCATTGGTGAGTAGTCGGTCCGCCAACCATCCCATCGACAGGGATGATGAATTGCAAACTTGTCTTCGTCGGCAGGTGCTCGGTCCACCGACCAACCCGCCGACAGAGACCTATTTGGGACAATGTGAAGGTTTGGATGTCAGTTGGTTCGGTCTTCATAGTGCTTCGTGTTGGGATCAAGTGAGGTCTAGGCTTACGTACACAAGAAGACAGAAACCTACTTGTTGCCATTAGCATGTGCTAACCAATTGGACACACTCCTTAATTGGTCTCCACTTAGGAAATGAGATGATGAACCATAATTATGATTAAACGGTATCTTGCATCATAGGGATGCGTAGGATGGGTTCCAGTGGATTATTCACGTATATGGGCGCGTAAATAGCTTCTAAAGGGGATCTATCATCCATATTCCATAGGGGAGTGCATTCATACTATGTTCATGTGAGATATTAAGTGTACCCGGTAGGTGGGAAATAAGAGGTTGCCTAGTTCTGTAGATTGAAAGGCCTACGAAATAAATTATAGATTATAGTTGATCCATAAGGTCGGTTGGACCTTGAGTATCGTACACTCATGAAATCAGAACATGATGGCCTTCGTATCATTGGTTAGCGCCCGGAACGAAGAGAGGGGTACCGGTTGTTCCTGGTGACTTTGGTCCCGAATATGTGTTTACTACTGAAGTTGAAATGAGGGACACTTAATATATCATGTAAACGTAGGCATAACACCACATTACATTGCATTTCTTGTTTGAGCATAGATTAGTTCATCTATTTGATCATTCTCGCATCATATTCATATCATAGCATTTGTTACTTATTCCTATTGTTATTTACTGTTTTGTCACTGGATTTTAGTCATATATATGATGATGTGATTGGATCATGCTTATTGAGTATTCAAAACTCATGCAACCTTTATGTTGCAGGTCGATTTTGAGTTGAATTGAAATCATGGACGTATACAGCATCACATTGTTTTATTTATTATTTCAATTGTAATAAATTTAGTTGGGATTATAGTATTTGGATTTTTATGTAAGGATCTGTTGAATCTGTTTGACTCATCTATTTAATTTTTGAATTTATTGTATTTCTTCCGCAACTCTGTGGTGATGAATGAAATCAGTTTTTATTTCATCTCTTATATCTTGGTAATGGTATGGCAATCCGCGGTCCAAAAATGGATCCCGAAGGTCTCGCCTTGTGATCCATGCCATCCCACCTAAGGATCCATGTTACGAGATCTAGGGCGTGACACTCTACTCCCTTCTTATCTTTGATCTCAATGTTGAATTCCTACAAAAGAAAAATCCAACGTATTAATCGCGCCTTAGCTTCCTTCTTGGAAAGAAGGTATTTAAGGGCGGCATGATCTATAAAGATAGTAATGGAAGTACAATTAAATTTGAAAGAAATTTATCCAAAGCAAATACTACCGGTAGCAACTCTTTTTCTGTAGTGGTGTAATTTATTTGTGCACTATTTAGAGTTCGACTAGCATCACACATAATCTCAAATGGTAGAAACCAATTTGGGGCTTGCATTATGGGAGCGGACGTAAGCATGTGAATTATCTTTTTAAAGGCTACTTCACACTCTTCTGTCCATTCAAAAGTGGACTCTTTAAGTAAGAGATTACAAAGGGGTTTAGCTATAGAACTAAAATCCTTTATGAATCTCCTATTGAATCCTGCATGCCCGAAAAAGGATCTAACATCTTTCAGTCTTAGGGGTGGTTAGATTAAGAATTAATTCAACTTTAGCTTTATCTACCTCTATGCCTTTAAAAGACACTATATGTCCTAGAAAAATTCTGGAAGTGAGCATAAAATGGCACTTCTCCCAATTAAGGACCAAGCCTTTTTCTTCACAACGGGCTAAAACCAGTTTTAAATTAGCAAAACAATCAGTAAAAGAATCACCAAAGACATACGGGTCATCCATGAATACCTCCACAAATATTTCAACCATATCACTAAAAATGCTAACCATACATCTCTGGAAAGTGGCTGGTGTATTACATAACCCAAATGGCATTCTTCGGAAAGCGAAGGTACCAAAGGGGCAGGAGAAAGTGGTCTTTTTCTGATCTTCTAAGGAAATCTCTATCTGGTAATAGCCTGAATAACAATCTAGGAATCAATAATAGGCATGACCAGCTACCCTCTCTAATATTTGGTCAATGAATGGTAGCAGGAAGTGGTCTTTCCTAGTTGCAGCATTAAGCTTTCGATAGTCTATAGACATCCTCCAACCAATAACTAAACAGGTTGGAATCATCTCATTTTCAGAGTTTTTAACCACATTTATTCCAGACTTCTTAACAACCACATTTTTGACAACTTCTTTCATTGTAGGGTTAAGCCTACGTTGGAGTTCTTTAGAAGTCTTACAATCATCCTCTAGGTATATCTTGTGTGTGCAAATCAATGGGTTGATGCCCTTGATGTTAGCTATGTTCCAACATATGGCTGATTTGTGGTCTCTTAAAACAGTTAGTAACATACCTTCATGTTCCTCATTCAGTGCATCCGAAATAACTACAGGAAAGGTCTCATCTGGGCTTAGAAACGCATACTTAAAACCACTTGGCAGTGGTTTAAGTTCTAAATGCGGTGTTTCTTCGCATGAGGGCATGGTCTTTTTCTCACTTTTTGGCAACTCCTCAAAGCGAGGTTTCCATCCTTCATTGACTGTCATCCCTTGTTCTGCTCCCAACACCTGTGAATAATCCAACAAATAATATATTTCAGAATTATGTCATAAATCATGTGAATCAATTTTAGTAGTAAGAAGAGTTTCTAAGGGATTAGAAAAACAATTTTTATCAAACTCTTCTTGAACCACTGTCTCGATCAAGTTCACATATTCGCACTCCTCATCCTCCCATTGTTGTTTTATCACATTGAATAAGTTGAGCTCGGCAGTCATGGAGCCAAAAGTGATCTTCATCCTCATGTTCCTGCAATTAATTAAGGCATTAGCTGTAGCAAGGAACGGTCTACCAAAAATAATAGGAATATTAGCACCAAGATGTAAGACAGGCTCAATATCCAAAATAATGAAATCAACATGATAATAAAAAATTTCAATTTTTACCAGTACATCCTCAACTACTCCCCTTAGTGTCTTTATTGATCGGTCAGCTAACTGTAAAGTTACTGACATGGGTCTCAATTCACCAAGTCCCAATTGTTGATACATAGTAAAGGAGAGTAAGTTAACACTAGCCCCAAGATCAAGCTAAGCACGCTCAATCATGTAATCTTCAATAGTAAAAGAGATCGTAAGACAACCTAGATCCTTGTACTTTGGTGGGACTTTATGTTGGATGATTGCACTTACCTGTTCTGCTGGGAATGCAGTCTTCTTCAAGTGATGTTTCCTCTTCACAGTACACAAATCCTTGATTACCTTGGCATACGTAGGCATCTGCTTATTGATATGCAATAAAGGCAAGTTAATCCAACCTGATGCAAATGTTCTAAGATTTCTCTTGTGACATCCAGATCCTTAGGTAACTTTAGGGCTTGTGGGAATGGTGTGGGGAAGGGACACTTCTCCTTCCCCTCAGCCTTAGATGGCTTACCCTCATATTTTTATTTTTCTTTCTCAACTAAAGTCTCCTTAGGTTTCTCACTTACCTTAGGAGTTCTTTTTTCAATTTCCTTACCACTCCTCAAAGTGGTAACAGTTTTAACTTCTTAATGCTTATCATTGGGACCCATTTTCAGATTTTGAATATTGGGATTGGGTTGAGTTTGGGAAGGAAATTTCCCTTTCTCAGGTCCACTCAAAGCATTAGTAAGCCTAGCTAGATGGTTCTTGTTCTCTCTCACTTCCTCATCTATCCTAGTGAACATAGACTCAAACTTTTGATTTTGTTCACTCTATTTTTGCATGAAAGTGCCAAGATCATCCTCCAAGGAAGGTCTAGATGATGACGATGGATAATTATTCCTTGGAGGAGGGGGATTATGCACATTGTCACTCTTATAACTCAAATAAAGATGATTCCTCATATTTGGGTTGTAAGTGTTCGAATATGCTGAATTATTTGGCCGGTATTGATTGAATGCTAATACTTGCTCCTCCGGCACATTTAAGACCAGTGAAAGTGATGTGCAATTGTTTGTGGCATGGTCTATCTCATGGCAGATTTTACATGCTTCAATTGGTTCATCTCTAAAAATAGCACTAACACTTTTGTTTCCCTTCATTTTAAGTGCCTCTTCCACAGTCAAATGACTAATTTTAGCACTTATGTTGTCTTCTTCCCTCAACTTAAAGACACTTCCACCAGAAGCGATAGTGTAAGTCCTGGTTCGGTTTGTAGAGTCCATAGGACTAGGTCCAGTCCAAGAGTTAGAGTTTTCAGCAATCTCAACCAAATATTCTATGGCATCTTCGAGTTCTTTATGTAAGACCTCCATAAGATAGTTGGACGAATTGTCTGTCCCTAGGTGTAAATCCTTCATAGAAATAGCTAACCAATCTTCAATTTTCATATCAATGAGTTGGACAGAAATTGAAGAGGTCCTTATACCTTTCCCATGCTTGGAATAGCGTCTCATTTTATCCTTGCACAAAACTAGATATCCTTCTTTTCACTTGTTGGACTTTATGGGGAGGAAAATATTTCTTATAAAATTCATGAACCATCTCACCCCAATTACCTATAGACCTAGGTTTCAAGGTATACAACCATGCTTTAACCCTGTCTTTAAGAGAAAATGGGAAAAATCTCAGCTTAGCAGTCTCTATTACATTCTATGCATAAAAACTACTGATTCCTTCCTTAACGGCTCAAACATGCACATAGGGGTTCTCATTGTCCAAACCCCTAAAGTCAGAAAGTATAGCCAAAAGCCCTTGCTTAAGCTCTACATGAGGTGCGTTAGGTGGAAACATAATGCAAGAAGGGATAGAACTCTGGGTAGGGTGTAACAAATCGTACATAGTTCTCATGTTTTCATCAGGATTACTTAGTACTTTGTCACACATTATGGATAGTGTGTGTGAAGGTGCAAGTGTATCAAAAAGGTTACCATAATAAGTCTCAAATATCTCTAATCTGCCTTTTTTGTTTCTGATCCAAACGCTTATGCACCAACAATTGCAAATCAAATAAAAAAATAAAAACAAAAATAAGGGAGAATGGAATGAAGTAACCAATAGAGCGAATTCTATCGGTTATGCTTGTTCCAGGAATTGCCTTTGAATATGCCGCAGCTCCCCGGCAACGCGCCAAAATTTTCTTGCTCAATCCCAAGTGCAAGAGTACGAAGAAATATAATACTCAGTGAGTCTGATGTCGAACCATAGAGAGCACGGAATTCAAGACAAAAAGGATTAAAGAATAAATATAATGGTAGAAAAATTACTGGTATTAAAAATGAATAATTAAGGGATCAATAATAAATACAAGGGTTAAAATCAATAGTGAGAATGCTCGGGCATCGGGGCAGTTCTTTGAATCGGTATGAAATTCATTGTAACTCGGATAAATTAATATGCTTGATTGCTATGAAGACCTTTGATTCGGTTGAGCTAAAATAATTCAGGAACACATCGTAACCTTGGTTAATGACATGGCTAGAATAACTTTTAAAACAACCCGTTCAATTTAATTCTGGATTCCTATTAGAAACCATGAGAAATTCCACTTAATAATGAGAAAAACATGATTGAACTCATAAAAAGCATTGACGAGCTCATACATCACAAGGAATCAAAAATAGATAACAATCAAAACACAATTCTATTAAAATGAACAATTACAATAAACATCCATACCAATTACAAGACATCACCCCTAGCCTTTGTAGAGAATTAAGCTTCCATGGAAGAAGAAGAAAAATACAGAAAAATATAGAAGAGAAGTATAGAAAAAGGGGATGGATGGGATGATCCTAAAACTAACGACTCTTACCTATTTATAGAACTTCACAAACCAGACTGCCTCCATCAAGGCTGATGATCTACACCATCCAATTCATGCCAAAAACGCATGGCCTCCCTCAATCGCACGATCAGGAACTTCCTCTCCAGTTCGACTTCTCCTCTTGAACACGAACAGCACCTTCCCTTCTCCAATCTGGTTTCCTTTCTTCCAATGCATGATCTTCTCTTACTTCTTGCTAATTCGACCATTACTTTCCAATTCTCAATTCTTTCCTTTCCAGTCAATTCTCTTCACGCCAATTCAAATCTTGGCTGCTGTCTATTTCAGCTTCTCTTCAAATGCACGAACACAGTATCTCCTTCCATTTTTGGTTTTCTTTCTAAAACGTGAATCAAACCTTGGACTGAATTGGGTAAGTTGGCTGATCAGATTTGGACCGGCTTGGTTGTCGGGTCCAGGTCGACTGGTCTTGGTCTGTTCTTGGTTGGGTCGGGTCGAATTTAATCTTCTGTATTTAATTTGACTCCTTTTGAACTTGATCCGACTCGCCTGATCCGATCAGTCTGATCTGATCTAAGTCTAAATTCTCTTGATCAAAACTTGTCTCAAAAAATGTCTCTGCATTAATAAATTAAGTACAAATGAGACATTTAAAATACAATGCAATATGAAAAGAGAATTGGTAAATCCTATGTAAAATGAAGAGTTTAATATGAGAAAATACAAGATAAGTCATAGTAATTCATGACTTATCAGGTATATCCCTACCTTGTAGTTCCACCTTGAAAAGGAAAAGGGTACATTCATACCTAAGGTTTATTCCCTGAAATGAAGAGGGGATGTGCCGGACATTTCTTAGGTTCATGAAATCCCAAAAAGTGTGGAAGTGTTGAGCAGTGGTTAAGGGTTTGGCAAGGGCTAACAAATCATGCATAAGCATCATCATTTCATTTCATTTCACTATCATCATTAAGCATCTGATTGTGTTCACTTTCATTTCATAATCATTGCAATGCATGTTTCAATTTTTCTATGAGGACTGTTTATGCTTTTGCTTTAGAATCCCATGAGATAAGTGTGCTATTGGCATATCTATTTTTATATGTTGTATGTTGAATGTTTGTGTATGATTGTGGTTAATGAGGGGCGGCATAAATTTAAGGTTACCTATTGAGCCTCCAAAGCTCACACCTTCATGCACCAGGTTTTCAGCAAGGATGAGGAGCTGTTGTGGTGGTCTTAGAGTGGATCTATTCGGATCAAGCATGTTGTTGTTGTTGTTTTCTATTTTTTGGTTTTTGTTGATTTGAAATTGATGTAATTTGACCCAGTGAGACATGGTTTATTCAGTAATTGGTTTATTTGTTATGAGACAAAGGATGGATGACCAAATGGTTCTTTTAATGGTTGGTTTTTGATGTTGAATAAAGGGTTTTGCTGATTTTATTTTATTACTTTGATTGGCCATTACATATGATAATTGTGTTATGGACCACATCCAAGGGTTTGGATCCGAAGGTCACACCTTGTGGTCCTTGAGATTACATATCTCAGATTTAGGGCATGGTAATGATAGCCTCTGTAGATGCCTATATTTTCCGTTATATTCCTTTCTCCAAGGCCAATCTTTCAAAGATGGACCTTAAGCCTTAAGATTTTCATGTGGGGAGAGATCCAGCTACAGACGACGAGGGAAATGTGGGGCAAGAAGCGAGATCACCTGACACTCCCATGAATGACCAGCAACCAGAGCCATTCCCCACCAACCGAGCATTATTAGAGACATTAGTTTCAGATGTTTGTGAGATGCATCGTGATCAGTCTTGGATGCAGAGGATGATGCACCACTCCCAGAAGATGTCTGACATTTCCTTGGTTGTAGGAGCTCTGGCATTGCCATTCCACCGACTCCGTCCATGAGGAACGTTCAGGAGTAGACTGCATCTTTTTCTTTTGTCTTGGTGTTGTTGTTGATGACTTTGACTTGGGTTATACTTTTACTGCGCATGGACTCATGCTTCTTGTAGTTATATTTTTCTTGTGAGGTTCGTGTCTAGATCTAGTACTCCATGATGTTTGTAGACCTTTTGGTTCAGTTTATAGTTATATTTTCTTTCTGTCTACATCTATTGGCCTCTCTTGGATAGACTTTAGCTGTGCTTTTATAATTATATCATTGCTTTCATCTATCCTTGTTCTTGTAGACTTTATTGTGCTAATTAGTGATATCTTTCTCTATTGTCTACTTGTGTTGGGCCTTTGTGTGTATACATTGGTTATGCTTTTTATAGTAATATCTTTTTCTTTGTCTAGACCTCTCTTGGATAGACTTTAGTGTGCTTTTATAGTAATATTCTTGCCATTGTATATACTTGCTCGCATTGATCTTACATGTGATTTTTAGTAATATTCTTAGTATTATCAATGCCTTTGATGTGGATTTGATGTCATGTGGGGTGTGTATTTTCTAGAACATGTATGTTGTACCTTATAGGCATATCTTATCATACTTGTTCTGTTTTGTGTGTTTTCTTGCGCTTATAGTAAAGTCTTGACAAGATGCACACATTTGAATACACACACCTCACTGTGCATGTCACTTCCATATCATATCCCCATTGGGACTAGGATTTTATGATTCCTAATGGGTTACTCAAACTGTATGCGCATGCTTGATAGGTACATTTTGGTTCGCATATATGTTTGGATTGTGCGTTGTGCTTTATTTTCATATCTTTTTGGGTGCACAACCCGAGGTGGTATAGAGGTTGAGGGATACATAATAAAATCCTTATGCCAACCTCTACACCTAATCTTATGCACACAAATGCCCTTACAGGTATACCTTATTTTGTGTGGGCATTACTTTGTGTTTGCCTTGGTTTTTGAGCTCATAGTCTTATCTGAGCTCACCAAGCTAGCAAACACTACTTGGGATCCCCCCCCCCCCTCAAATAATTATATATCTTTGTCACTTTCTAACAAAAAGGGGGAGATCCAAGTACTCCACCCATGGTAGGTATTTTTTCTTGCAGGTGTACGTCTAAGTATGGGGGAGACAATCCAGAGACTAAGGGGGAGCACATAGAGTTGTATTGTTGCACCTTTTATATCTTAGTGTGATCACCCCACGGTCGGGTGGACCCTAGGTCAATCGGGTAAATATGGAGTTGCCACCACTCATTGAGTTTAGGTGTGAATGGTCACCCGTGGTTTTATCGATTAATTTCAAAATTAAACCAAATGTGAAGTTTAGGATGGTCTAACCAGATTTCGGGTAAGGGTGTTTATTTGAGAGAGCGGGAAGGTGTTAGGCACCCATTCTCTCCCGGTTCAACTGGTTACCTGGTTCAAATTTATTTGGCCAATTACATAAAATCTAAAGTAAATCAAAGTTAACAACAAAATATTTCATCAAAGATATAATCAATCAGATATTACTATAACCATGCATTAATCAGATTCATCAAATTAACAAAAATAAACGTTCATAACATGCTCCCAAAAATAAATGAAAAGAGAAAATAATAATAATAATAATAATAATAAAACAAAAATAAAATAAAATACCGATCGCAACTGATGATATGTGATGACCTTGGCATGAGATTTGGGGGAGAAATGAAGAATTTTTCTTTTGATTCTGGCCAAACAAGGCCTTAAGGTTGGTTTTGCTTTTTGGGGACTTTTGGTTATTTTCTAAATTTTGGGGGCTATGGTTATTTTTTTTTTCCTTCTGGTTTTTTGTTTACAAGAATAGGACGAGGGTGGAGGTGAAGAATAGAGTGGGAGTGGGCAGCGTACGTGGAGGAGGTGTGGCAGGTGCAGGTGGAACAGAGAGGGAGGACAAAGGATTGAATGAGGTAGAGGTTGAGTTATTCGGGCTCTACTACTGCAACAATAAGGGAGACAAAGGTTGATGGCTGGTGTTTGGGTTAAAAGAGTGAAAAGAGGGAGATGTGAGGTTGAAGATGGTGGTGAGGTGCGGTGGTGAAGTCTTGTTGAACCGAAAAGAGAGCGCGGAGGATGTAAAGAGAGAAAGAGAGAGATGCGTAAGGTGCCCACAGCCAAGGAAAGAGGGAGGTGAAGGAGAAGAGAGGGCGTTCGCGAGAGTTTGAGACAGGATTCCGTCCCCCT
>JAUPMG010130085.1:0-11519 GCA_031762675.1 Pachysandra terminalis | reverse complement strand
TTATAAAAATTTAAAAAAAAAAAAAAAGAATAATGTACTAAAATATTCTTCCGTAACACCTGATCCTGGATAGAGTCCAAATCATGTTGGACTATCCTCTCTTTTAAACAAAAAAAGAAAAAAAATGTCTAATGTTTTTATAAAATTTAAAAAAAAAAAAAAGAAGAATGCACCAAAATATTCTTAAAAGTAGTATTTGCTTTAAATAGTAGTACAGATATAATATAAATTACGAGGACTTTTATCACCTATGTTAGAACATGATGGAGACCAAAAAATAATAAAATAAATCAAGCTTTGTCTAGGCTTACCCGGTCATTAACTTCAAGGCCCCAAGGATTAGTCGTGGTGTTCGCAAACTGGCCAGGTTATCAAACAATTGGAACAAGTGATTTCAATAGAATGCCCCAATTGCATGCTATAGATCTAAATGGTCTACATAGGAGTGAATACCATCTGACCAATGTACATATCATGCACCTTGGGAGACCAGACCATGGTAGAATAAAGTGTTTTTTCCATGACTTGGCACCAGCTTTTGTTAGAATATGACCTCATGGTATGACCCTTGCTTCATGCCAGCTGATGAAAATGTCTAGCCATCAATATTCCCCTATCGTAATTTCAGTATTACATAGAAGCAAAAAAATCAGGATAAAACAACTACCAAGAGCTTTAGTGGCTGTTTGAAACCACAAGTCTTCAGAAAAGCAAACTCTGTAAGAACCGGGCGATTAGAAATTGGCTGATCAACAAGCAAGGTCGGTTCTACTTTTATGGGTCACTTGACCCGACTGAATTTGAACACAAGAATTTGTTTCTGTCATATGTCCAACAAGGACAAAATCAACTGTAAACCTTCAGACCAACACAAAACTCATGCAAGATGTTTGTCTGGCTTCTTTCAATACACCAGAAGCTTTAGCTCCTTACACCAGCCTTCCAATTTTGCCACCTTACCCAACTCTGATTCATATCTTCCCACAAGTTCTCTTTGTGCTTTCATGAGTTGAATCTGTAGAATTTACACAATGATCAGTGAACTGATAAAGACTCGACCTAATCTCATTCACTTGATCCGTGACCAAAAAGACCTCCAACAAAAAAGAAAAGAAAGAAAAGCAATAGAAAGACTAGAACTTGGCATGAACAATGTCAACACAGAGGAAAGTAAAAAAACAGCTACCAAATTTGGCCCTTTAATCAAGATAAGAATATGCATAGGTGCTACCTAAAGGCCACAATATTGATCAAGAAAAAAATCATAGATTAATAAGGAATGCCGATTTCTTGGATAACTAAAGGACAATGATTAGTGTAGCCAATTTTGCTCAAGCTTGAAATATATAGGGTGTTTTCCCATCAAACCACACATGCATTTTCGAACTTGATCATACAAACAACCACAAAACAATCAGTAGCCCAGCCAAAGTAGTTCAGAAACCTAGAAGACTTCCATATTTCAATTAATCTGACATCTGCCTTTCTAGAAAGCACAAGACCACAACCCAAGTGAGCTTCAAAATATAATAAAATATTAATTCTAGCAAAGCATTGCAAGCATTCTTTTTTCATTAGCATAACTATTTCTTTTTGCATTTTATGGTCCCAGCCTTGCCACGTCTAGAAGCACCACTCCCTCTATCAATGAAGTTCTATAACCGGATACCATAGTGGTGGAGTAAGTCAGAGATTCAGTTTTTAAGCATCAACTAAAATGAATCGACATCCACATATTCAGTACTCGGTGAACCTCAAGCATAACACTAATTCTGGAAATTAGTTGCCTTCCAAATTTCTCAATTCAAATGCAAGAAAGAACTCAAATACAGAAACGATTAAAATACATGTCACATGGTTCTAAATTTTGGTAACATTTCACCGAAATTGCTTTTCGCTACTTGGGGATAATATCTCCTGGAATATTCACTGTTTTCAATTATACCATAAAACAAATAGCCAAAATTTCCCTCATTTTTTGCTTGTAACAGAAAAATTGAGAAACACAGTATAAGAGCTACCAAAATGTATGAATTTTGAAAATTCCAGCTTAAGTTATCCCCTTTTCGCACAAACAACATGGAAAATCCTCTGAAAATCACATAAATCCCTGCAATTTTTTCAACCATTTGCTAACCAAAATCTAACAACTCTATTTAGAGATTATCACAATAAAAATCAAATAGTTGCAAGATTCAAGCATCTAAAGTGGTGATCTACATGGTATGCTTTAAACCTTTTTTTTGTGTGTGTGTGCGAGCGCGTGTGTGCGTTAATTTATTTAAATACAAAATCAATTTTGATGCATCTATTTCATGCATTTGCAAGCATTAAACATGCTTATGTTGAATCTAAAAGAAATGAAAACCTAAAGTTTTGGAAAACACGTTTTTCCTCTTTTCATACCTTAAATTTAATGAAATGTCAATTAAAGTTATATGTGATGGAATGACACTGATCTATATACAAGTATTGTTCTTTGGCAGATATATATATATTGTTTAATTATTTATAGCGACAACTTCAAGCAAACTCTATGAGTGTGCCAGAAAATACTACAAAGAATCTGTGATAAGGAAGCACCTGCGTTCAGTAAATAGCAATTCCTTGTGTCGGGCAGCTAATAAATAATTAAATGATTATAATTTTAGAAAAGATTATTATAGCATATATTTAATGGATAATCTATTGTACAGAATCAGGGAAGTAAGCTAATTATTTCAGCCAATCATTCTCCCAAGTGATTGAGCACTGATTAATAATATAATCATTTGAACTACCTACTTGTAGAAATATTAATAATATAACAATTTCCAAAATTTACAAACTCTTGAAAATATTTTAAAAAAAGAAGTATAATATATATATATATAGAAGCAAGATATAATGTACCTGTACAGGTACCAATGGTCTTTATATGATCACTTTCTAATTCATAATATTATAAAAAAATTATGAAAATTTAAAAAGTTCAAAAACATTACAACACATTAGTAAGATGAATGTTATTAATAATGGTGCCTTATTTTTCACCTTGGGGATGGTGACAATGAGTTAACGCAACAGTGTGGATTTGATTTGTCATTTTAAGCTTATATTTGAACCATGTATTTGGACATAACATTTCAATTTGTTGTTTCTATATTACTTTTAGGACATTTCAATGTATTTTGACCTTGTGAGTGATAATTTACATTCCAATATATCAACCATATCAACTGTACCTATCATAGTTCCTTAAATGTGTGTTCTATATCATGCACAAGTGTTTATTCATATATTGAGTTATTTGTGTGTATTTATGTTGACCATAGATATCATAGTTCCTTAAATGCGTGTTTTTTATCACGCATAACTGTTTGTTAATACATTGAGTTACTTGTATGTATTTATGTATCTTTCAGTGATACCTGAAACTTTATTAAAAATTCCATTTTTTTCCCAAATTTTCCCCAATTTCTCTCGAAAATTGGATCCAAAACCAGTGGTGAAATTATCAGCAAATGCGACATTTGAAATACTGGACATACAACAATTGAAGACGCAAACCTGAAAGGAAGTTATACCCAGGACATTAACATTGTAATGGCCCCAGATTGCCTTCTGTATCTGGAAGCATACAAAATTCCATTTAACAGACTATCTTGTGTATTGAGCAAAATCGAAAAGTCATGCTGACCAGATGATTTCAACAGGCTAATCAGATCCTTTATTTAGCCTTTTGTCCTCTGCTCAACAAAGTTTCCTTGACTATCTCGATGTAGATGAATGATTAGAAAACCGATCTACACAATTTTTGGGCTTTTCTAAATGCAAGATCAAGCAAGAAGATTGGAAAATCCAAAATATGGATCAATGAGCTTCTACACTGATTGTATGGTATGTTAACACCTTCATTACTGTCCAATACAAGAACCCGAAAAATAAAAAATAAAAAAAGAGACTACTGTTTCACCATCCCAAAACTGACCTCGACTCATGATGCTAACAGCTCAACCTTTCTATCCTCCAAAAGCTTTAGCTCCTTGCGCCAGCCTTCCAACTTCACCACCTTCTCTAACTGCTCTGGTTTCATGTTTTCCCGCTCAGTTTTCTGCTGTTGAGCTTCAGTTAGTCGAATCTATAAAATTTACATGCACGTCAGTCAACTGATAAAAATAAATATAAACAATGAAAACCAGTCTCTAACAGAGAAATTAAAGCCCAGAAAAATCATTTGCAGTTTCCTATTTATCTGGAAATACCAAAGAATTAAACGATCAATGAGGAATAATTAAGCCTTGTCCTCACTGAAGAAATTTTTTTTGCTCTAAATAGGAGATTCCTAAAAATGAACACTCCTATCACCATTAACAAAGCAGCTAATATACTCACTGCGTGTGTGCCTGTCTCTGTGTGTGTCCATGTGTGCGAATGTGTAGAAGCCTGGTGTGATACGGCTATCACACCTGTCCAACAATTTGGCATACTCCACACGTCCTGTTCACTTCCAGATTACCCCATTTCAGTACTAACTTTCAGCCCTAAACATATTCACCACTAGGCAAAAAAGTATCCAATAAACTTAACGTCTTTCTTACATAAAACTCAAAATATTAAAAATATTCATTTGCTGCTATTACATGTGACAAAATCTATTTCACATGTATTATTGGCGCTTATGTGGATTGAAGGAAACATCTTCACTAGTTAAGATTCTGCAAGTGGTGGTAAATAACTGATGTTCCAATGGAGTTCTTTGCTGGTCGAGAAGCATAAATAGCATCACGATGGATATTGTAAGAGCTGGTTAAAGCGAAAAGGAAATTGACGAACAATGGCAAATCCTAAACCTGTGACCTAATTCGGGGAAATGCAACCAGCCTCCTTACGATCACATTAGGTTGTACACCAGGAAACACGGAGTTATTTGAAAGCTGCCAAGGTTAAGGTGGTGCAACACAGGAGATTTATAGCCATTCATTTAGTTGCTTGGGCAGTACATAATTAAGGTGGGCAAGGCCTCAGTGTAAGAAAGTAGAAGACTGAACCCTATTTTGTGGGCAAATTTGAGAGGGCATCCCCAAAGTATGACAAGATCTGAGCTGGGAAAATGAAAATTGGGACATTGTGGGAATTTTTTAATTATGCTAAAGATTTTGAATGATGTGTTTCCTTTTGTTTTTAGCGGTGTTTGACGTACGTATATGGAAAGACAGAAGATCCATGGGTCCTTTTTATCTGAATTTGGATGTATGGGGAAGGTCAATAGGGTCTATGAAAGGGATTGATTGTTGAGATTTCCATGAGTCAGAGTAGTAAGCTTACTGTTACACCTCTGGCGTGAAAAAATGTTCAAGGCAGTCAACATGGCTTGCAGAGGTTATATGAGGTCTAATATGAAGATTGATGAAAACTTAGAGGTTCAATTGTGTATGATGCGTGTGAAGGAAGTCTCCCCACCTCCGATGATTGTGATTCAATGCAGATTTGAGTTGCATGAGTGTAATTTGGCAGGAGGGAAAACTGAAGTTTGAGAAATTTTATTAAATCAGACGAAGGTGGTCACACTTCATTTCAAGCAATTCAGTGAAGCTCGAGATTAAAATGATTTAATGTGCTACATAGGCCAATTGGTCTTGGGTCTATTGTTGGGGCCCATGTCTCAGATTGTCGGCTCGGCCACGTGTGCAAAACATTTGATGGATGACAGAAACTGTTCAAATTTCAAAGAACAAGGGCAATGATGGACAGATCATTGCTAAAAGAAAAGACACTATTGGATTCCATTTGGACCAGGCTGGGCTTCTTGGACCTCGGCTAAGGCAGGGAGTGATTATCGAAGAGCCAGCCTGTGTTAGGTGGATCCAGCTCAGACGATTTATCCACATACTCGATGGCATTATAGCAGGCTTATTCTTAGGAGCAGCCAATCTTCAAGAGAGAGCCTAGATAGGGTTGTGAAGACCTCTTTCCCGTTAAATCAAGCCAACTTGCTAGCGCTCCCTCACTTTAAAGTTCAAACTATCTTTTCGAGCTATGTGGGTGAGATGTTTATAGGAGTCATTTTTAGGATTACTGATCAAGGTACTAGAGATCTCTCATCGACATTGTTCAATCCATCTTCAGCAAACAGCCTATCGCCTGTTGATCAGGGGGCATTGCCAGGCGTGCAAGAAACAATTGTCAAAACACCTAGGCATTAGACCTATTTGTCGGCTAGGTGATTACGTACTCACTTGGGCAACAAATATATATCTCATGCTATTAAATTTAAATATACCAAATAAAGTCATTAAGATAGCATTAGTACTAATTTATAAGTTATATCTAATAAGTAATAACAAATATGTTAATAAATATTAGGCAAGTAAAATGCTAATTTAAGAAGTAAAGTTTGATTGCATAATTTTTAATATAATTGTGTACTGTATAGCTCTAATTAATGTAAAACATAAATTATATAACTATGTTATCATTAATAAGTTTAGAGTAATATCTCACACATTAATATAAATTATATGTAATAAGTTAATAATATTTATATTACTAATAAGCAATTATAATTATTAACTGGGTGCTTGACCGGGTGCTTGCTTGACCGAAGCCTATCCTTCCGGTTGTCGCTGGCTTGTCCGGCGGCCCCTTCCCCCCTCCTATCTCTCTTGCTCCACCTTCCCATCTCTTTCCCTCCCTTCATCCTCTTCTTCTCTCCGTCTTTCTCATTCACTTTTCTTTCTTTCTGCTGCCTCTCTCGCACCCGTCTGCTCTTCTTCCCTTGCTCAGCTTGAAACTTCATCCCTATATTTTGTCTGTCTTCCCCCATAACCCCCCTTCCCTTGCCGCCATGCTCTAGCCTGGCATGGTCATGGCTTCCTCGCCAGCTAGGTCTTTTTTTTTTTTGATCAAAAGGTCCTCACTGGTTGCAGGTCCCTCTGTCGGGGCTGCCCCTTACTCAGGTTGCCACGAGTCCTGTTTGGCCGTTTCTCCTCCACAACCTTTGGTGGGTGTTGATTCAGGGTCGTGCCCGACCTGGTTTCCTTCCTCCCCCGATTTTGGCACCATTACAAGTCAAAATGTTGTTACTATTCTTAGTAACGGTCAGGTGGTCCAGTCATCTGGCCCCTCTGCGAAGGTTTCCTCTGCTGGCCCTTCACCTTCGCCAGTGCCTCGTCTGGCGAGTTCGCCGGCAACGGTTGGTAGTTCGCCAGTGCATCATCATTCGTGCTTGCCGGCGATGGTTGGTTGTACCTCCCTTGAGGAGTCTCCCCCCCTTGAGGCTTCGGTGGCCCGCAAAGCTGTGCCGCCACGTGGAGCTGCGTGGAGTGAATTGTTTCCCCTTGCTGGAAGGGCAAAAGCAAAACTCTCTTATCACAAGCCAGTTTTTGCTGAAGGTAAGCGCATTGTTTCCCCACCTAAACAGGTTCTCCTTGAGGGTGTGTGCAGGTGGGAGGGCTGCTTAGTTGGTCATTTTCTGGAGAAGAAGCTACCTGTCTCAGTTTTGAAGGAGGCGACTCAGAGGTTGTGGGGTAGGGGTAACTCTGTTACATTGATTGGGTTAGCTAATGGATTTTATTTTTTCAGATTTACTGATGCCAAGCTGCGTGATTCAATTCTGGAAGGGGGTCCCTGACACATTGAAGGCAAGCTGCTTGTGCTAAGGTCTTGGGTACCTGGTATGTCTTTTGACAGGTGTGCTGTCTCTCGTATCCCTATATGGATTATACTTTTAAATGTTCCATTCGAATACTGGACAGCGAAGGGCTTAAGTTACATTGCCAGTGTGGTTGGCCTTCCCCTCTCCTTGTTTGGGGGAGGATCGACCACAATAACTTGCTATTGGGGTCCTCGAGCATTGCCCATGCTTCGCGCTACTACACGGGCCTGGCACACCCTTATTAATTTATAAAAAGGCTAAATGAATGGATGGAGGTTAGTGGGAGGAAAACTGGTGTGAAAGTGATGGTCGGCGACCTACTGTCAGCCGGCTACTGTTATTAGTTTGAATTACATGACACTTGACTTGCATTCTTTTAGTTTGAATTACATGACACTTGATTTCTACTGTTATTTATCTGTTAGTTTGAATTACATTAACTTTCCATTTGATTAAATTACATATAGCATCTATTTTACAGCTTACAGACCCGACAACGTATAAGCTAACCCCCCTCATGTAATGACTTTTAATGTATAGGCATTTTGTTTTTCCATTTTTGATGCATTTGGATGCATTTAGGCCTTAATTAGACATATTTAAAGTTTGAAGCCAAAAATCCATCAAAAACCCATGGTTTCCCCACATTTCCCCCATTTTTCACGCCGACATGTCGCCGAAGTGACCTGGCGACATCGACATCGTAAACCTTGGTCATACCTGGGGATGCCCTTAAGGGGTAACCCCAAATCCTTGGTTTTTTGGAACCCAGTTATAAAAAGGCTTGAGAAGCGGTTGGCCATTTGGAAGAGGAACTATCTGTCATGTGTGCTGCCTGAGCTTAAAGACTTCCCCACTTCAGATATCACGAGATGTTAGGAGTCCATGGCTTTGATGTAAAGACTTTTGTTTTCGTTTTTTTTTACTTGTGCTGATTCCCCTCCTTGAGGTATCTTTCTATGTATGGTTTTACCCTCTCTCCTTTTCCCCATTTATATCATCTTCGTTATTGATAAAAAAAATGCACTTTCCCTCTTCTTGGATAGTTTTTGAAGTATGCATTGTAAAAGTTTTTTTTATTCTAAATTATATTATTTGTGTCTAAAAGCATGTTTAGCGTTGTATTAAATGAATCTATGGATTTCAAGTGAAATTCATAGATCTAAATGCCTATTTTTCAAGAAATTTACAATGTTTTTAGAGATTTTTGAAAAATAATAAATTACCTTTTTTTTCTAAATATACATACTAAACCATATTGTTTTGAGTCTTTTGAACTAAAGTTTCTATATGTGATGAATCTAGGCTGAATCAGTGTAATAATCCAAACTAATACATAGGGGTTGTTTTGTAATTAACCAGAAAATAGGGGTTAATTTAAATTTTAGTAAGTTAGCTATAGGCTTGACTTTGACTTGTTGTGATTGGTGGGTTGTATTGTAGGAAACTAAGTACATCACACACAATCATAACTCTCATAAGTTATAATGTGTGGCTAGGATTTCTTAGGAACACTTAAATGATTTTAACGGCTGAGATTTAATAAACGAATACTAATCCAAAAAGGATTAAGTTAGATAAGGACTAATGCCTAGTTCAATCATAACTAGGACACTAAATCTAATAAGACACTATCCTAGACTAAGTTAAATTCTATAGGAAATCTATATAAACATTGGAGTGGGACGTATGATCTGCAAAATTCATAAGAGGAGAGAGAGAAGAAGAATTGATGGAGCTTTACAACTTGGAGTAGGACTTTCAAAAGTGAAGAAATGATGATGAAGAAGAAGAAGAAGAAGGCGTTCTACTCAACACCAACCTACAATCCGAGGTAAGTATTCAAATAAAGCCTTATTTTCGAATATGAACTAGGTATATATGTCATATTATTTGAGTATGACATAGTATATCACCTTCTACTTCTTAGTGAAAACATGATAAAAGTATTAAAATTCTGGGTTTGAGATTCATGCAATGATCAAGGTAAGTTAAGTATTTTATTTGAGATGTAAATTATGGGTTGTGTTAGGAAATCAATTTCATTATGTGTGTTTTGAAAAATATATTGCTAAAAATAAGTTTAAAATTTAAATTTATGATGTTCTGGGCTTGTCCTGAGAGTCGGCAGGCTAAGCGGCAAGCCGCTTGGTGTGCCAACGGCTTCTGGGCTGAGTCGGCAATCTAGCGGCTTGCCGCTAGGCATGTGACGCCCACAGGCTTGTTTTTGGGCTATTGCCCAAACTGCCGATTGGAGGGCCGGCATGCTCTATGTGAATTTTTAGTGCCCACAGCCCGAGCTACCGAAGGTCAACGGCAAGCCAAAAAGGCTGCTGAAGACCCCAGCGGCAAACTAAAGGTAAGGTCAGTGGCCCGCAAATTTTGAAGTATGTTCGTTTGCATTGAAATTTTACGAGCATGTTTCTAATACCTATTTGAGATTGCGTGTGGTGTTGGAATTGAAATTCAATGAATATTTTGCATATGTGACTTATTGAGGAGGATTTGTCATGTTTGCCCAACAGGTGAAATTTTGATTTGAATGGTTATTGTTCCAAAACTAATTATGATCATGTTTTATAGCTCAAAATACACTTGCTCATATACATAAATTGATTGATTAGTTAATGTGCATAATTCACTTGCACAACATATGCCTGTGTGCATGATGACCTTGATTTGGGTCTAATACGTTGACTTGACCCCATAATTCCATATTTCTGGAGTTTATGGCTATAATGAGTGATATTATAATATGGGGATTTTAATATTGGTGAGGAAGTCCCGGATGAACTGATTTGCATGTGTTAAGGGGCTAGTTACCCCAATAGACCAAGCTTTTACATCTTGTTATGCTTAACAGATGCCGAGTGGAATTCTGTTAGTAGATCGGATAATGTATGGTTCACTGAGGAGATTTCACATTAGTGATGCCTTGGATATGTTCCCGTGATAAAAAATAAGAGTGAGGATTGTGCACATTAGGTCGCAGCCCCTAGAAACTATGATGCACATGGAATAATCTACTATCATGTCCTTGTATGAGGGGGGATGGAATTCACATTGGTGGGACATCTGGGGTAGTTGGATTGGATCTAGTGTGGGACATACACTATTCGAATGCCAAACAGCATGCATATTGCATCCATGTGTTTGTACTTAGATCACATATGGTGATTATATTTGTTTAGGTGCACAGCATGCATTGCAATCATTAAAACTTGAACCCAAGGTATACAATGTCGGCGACATGTCGCTATTCATGGGTTGGGCAACACGACATAATGGGATTATGTCGTTTTGGGTAACTTGGACGACATCGGCGACATGTCGCCGAAATTTTTTAATTGGTCCGAGACATGTCGGGCGACACGCGCGACATGTCGCTTATATAAAGGGGAAATCTGTTCGATTTCCCCCTAAAACTATTCTTCTTTGTGATTTCTCCTCCCCTCTTCATTTTTTTTGGTGACTTCTGCCGAAATCAAGTTTATTTCACCTGATTTGTGTACGAAAACACAAATCTAGCTCCGATCTACGACTCTATGCCGATTTCAAGACTTTCCCAGACTAAATCAAGGTAAAAACTCATTTTTCAGCTCTAGAGTAAACATGTTGTTGAAATCATGAATCCTAATTATATGTTAAGTAATCACACCTGATCTACAGATGGGTGTCGTTACTTTTTTTTTCAAAATAAATATATTTATTTAATTATTTTTGACGAAAAATAAAGTATATATTTAATAGATATAAATAATGACATAAGGCTTAAATTTATTTCTAATAAATATTAGAATAATTTGGTAATAAATTCTTATAATTTAAATTATAAAAATATATTCTGATTTACTTTTTAATAATTATTTAATTGATAAAAAAA
>JAUPMG010130074.1:0-11519 GCA_031762675.1 Pachysandra terminalis | reverse complement strand
CATCGAGTACTCGCTGAACAGCCAATTCTGGGTAATTTTTCCAGAATTCTAATACTTCTACTTAATTTCCTTCCTTAAGTAACCTTCCTTAGTATTAAATTCCAAACAAAACCCAATTAAAATATTTAAGAAAATATTAGTAATTAAATAGTTATTAAATTGTTTTGAAAACCTTTGAAAAACTTATAGATTTTGGAAACTTACTTCGTATAATTGAAAAATAAACTTTAAACTCTACATAAACCATAAAACTAATTAAATTCGAATACTTACAGTGTTGTTGCTGAGTTAGAGCAGATAATTTAGCTCTGTTCTTCTCCTTCTTAGCTCCAAGGCTTGTGTGATTTTCAAAAACCAGACCAGGCCTCTTATTTATACTGATTCAACAACTTTCTCGTTCTATTAGTATTAGTCTTCGTATTTTAATCTTGTCCCTTCATTGGGATGTCTTAGATTATAAGCCATTAGATGAATTCCAAGCTCTCCTAGTTCAGTTATGTTTCTTTTATTTAAATTTTAAATCCTAGCAAGTTTATAACTCCGATGGAAGCTTCTATTACTGTTTTAATTCTTAACCATTGATTGGGATGTATTATGTACAGCAAGATCTAAGCCATTCATTCTAACTTCAGAAGTTATGATTGTGTGTGTTGCACTTAGTTTCCTAATTGTACAACCAATCACAATCAGTCAAAACTCAAATAATATGGCTACTTACTAAAATTTCAAATTAACCCCTAATTTTATAGTATTTACACTTAAGTCCTAATTTGGTTTAGGTAATGTGATCCAAAATTTATAATGGTTCCTCTTCATAAGTTGCATTGTCTTGGATTGTGATTGTCTGCCAATAAATCACACTCGTCGGATTTGGATGATACTTCCTTAACATTGAGACGTGGAATACGTTATGCACTAAGTCTAAGCTAGACGGTAGTAGTAATATGTAGGCCACTTCTCCTATCCGTTTAGAAATCTCAAATGGTCCATCAAACCGTGGTGCTAACTTACCCTTCTTCTCGACTCAGCATACTTCTTTTGTCGGTGTTGAGTCTTAATGACTCTTTCTCTAATCAATTTGATCTTCTCTTTTGTTTCAGCAATTAGTTCCGGTCCTACTGGAACTGGGACATTCTCCTCATTCCAGCACAATGGAGATCTACAAGGTATCCCATAAAGTGTTTCGAATGGTGCTATGCCTATGCTTGCTTGGTAACTATTGTTGTAGGAGAATTCAATGAGTGGCAAGTTCTCCTCCCAACTTCCTTTGAATTCCATAACACATGACCTAAGTAGGCCCTCTAGAACTTGATTAACTCTCTTTGTTTGTCCGTCGGTTTGTGGATGAAATGCTGTATTAAAATTCAGTTGAGTCCCCAATGCCTTGTGTAAAATTCCCCAAAATTTGGAAGTAAACTGAGACCCACGATCAGAAACAATTGTCATAGGTACTCCATGCAAACATATGATTTCTTTCATGTATAATCTCGCCAATTCGTCCGTGTTCATCGAGGTCTTTGTTGGTATGAAGTGTGTTGATTTGATTAATCTGTCCACAATCACCCAAATCATGTCATGGGTGTTATGACTCTTTTGCAATCCCGTGATGAAGTCCATCGAGATGTGCTCCCACTTCCATTCTCTAATTGGTAAGGGTTGTAGTGTTCCAGCTGGCTTTTGGTGTTCAGCCTTGACTTGTTGACAAATCACGCACTTAGTCACGAACTCTTCAATGTTAACCTTCATTCGTCTCTACCAGTAGTTGTGCCTTAAGTCATAGTGCATCTTCGTCCTTCTACGGTGGATAGAATATTTGGAACGGTAAGCTTCTTCTAGAATCTCTCTTTTCAGCTCCTCATTTTGTGGTACGCATAGTCTCCCTTTCAAATGTATACTGTTGTCTTCTTCCTTAGTCTAATCAGGTTGATCAGCATCATTGGCTAAGTTTTGTAGCCATGGTTCCTTAGTTTGTAGATCGATTGTTCTGGATTTGAGTGGAGGCTTTGCAAGGATATTGCATAAGCTTGCTCCTTGGTCTGCTACATGAACTTCGATGTTGAAATCGGCAAGTATTTCGTACAACTTCCATTCTTAAACATCATGTGTGCCACCATGCTTCTAGGTTTCCAGCTGAGTGCGTCTGCCACGATGTTGGCTTTGCCTGGATAGTATTGAAGTGAAAAGTTATAGTCATTTACTAGCTCCATCCATCTTCATTGCCGCATGTTCAAGTCCTTTTGTGAGAAAAGGTACTTCAGGCTTTTGTAATCAGAAAATACCTTGAACGTCTCTCCAACTAGGTGATGTCGCCATATCTTCAATTCGAAGACTATAGCCACAACCTCCAAGTCGTGAGTAGGGTAATTTCTTTCATGTGTTCTGAGTTGCCTTGAGGCGTAGGCCACGACCTTCTCTTCTTGCATTAGGACACAGCCAAGTTCTAGTAAAGATGCACCTGCATAGATCACGAACTTCGAACCGCTCTCCGAAATGGTCAAAACTGGTGCAGTGGTCATTTTCTCCTTAAGTGTTGCAAAATCTTGTTGGCATGCGTCATCCCATACGAATTTGACATCCTTCATTGTTAACTTGGTTAGGGGTACGGCGATGTGTGAGAATCCTTCAATGAATCGACGATAGTAGCCCGCCAATCCAAGGAAACTGCGGACTTCGGATACAGTTCTAGGCTGTTCCCAACTTAGTATCGCCTCCACCTTGTTTGTGTCCAATGAAATTCCTTCCTTAGACACCACGTGTCCTAGGAACTTCACTTCTTCTTGCCAAAATTTACATTTAGAGAATTTGGCATACAGCTGGTTGTCCACCAATGTCTGCAATGCTATATGAAGATGCTCCTCGTGCTCTTCTTTGGTTTTGGAGTAAACTAAGATGTCGTCTAGGAACACCACCACGAACTTTTCCAGATATGGACTGAATATTCTTTGCATCATGTCCATAGGTGCATTCGTCGGTCCAAATGGCAAGACCACAAATTCAAAGTGTCCATACGTCATTCGGAAAGCTGTCTTCGGAATGTCACTCTCCTTGATGCGTAGCTAATGGTAACCAGATCTGAGGTCAATCTTTGAGAAGTATCGGGCTCCTTTCAGTTGATCAAATATGTTCTCTATCTTTGGCAAAGGATACTTGTTCTTCACCATTACTTGGTTCAACTTCCGTTAGTCAATGCACAACCATAAGGATCCGTCTTTCTTCTTCACGAACAGAACAAGTTCTACCCATGGGGATGAGCTTGGTCGAATGAATTGCAAGGCAAGCAACTCATCTAGTTGTTTTCTCAGCTCCGTCAACTCGGTAGATGCCATACGGTATGTTAGTAGTGCAACGGGGTTTGCTCCACCCATAAGGTCAATACTAAACTCTACCACTCTCTTGGGTGGCAATCCGGGTATGTCTTGAAATACACTTCAAAAATGGCATACAATCGATATCTGCTCCCAATCTCCCCTCTCATCTATAGCCTTTAAGTCTAAGTATGCTAGATGATTTACATTTTCAAATTTTGACCCTCTAATCTTAACAACTTTACCCTCCGGTGTTACAAAAGACACTATTCGGTTATGGCAGTTTAGTTGCACATGATATGCAACTAGCCAATCCATACCCAAAATCACATCAAACTCTATCATGTTAAGCATAATTAGATCTATGGGTAATGTAGACACACCTACCATAACTAGGCAAGACTTACATACTTTCCCTAAGTATGCTAAACCTCCGATGGGGTTTGCTACGACTAGAATTCTTTCTAGATCCTTCATAGGTAAACTTAGACAGTTTACTAATGAATTCGCTATGAAAGAGTGTGACACTCCCATATCAAATAGAACTTTGGCTGAGGTGTGAGAAATACGAACCGTACCTTCCATGACTTCTCCTTGCTGTTGTTTTAAGGCAGAGACCTTAGCTTGCTGAGGTGGCGGTTGAGGAACTCCAGCCTTGGTTCCTTTAGGTGGTTGTGCTTGTGCTTGAGGTTGCGCTGCTGGTTTAGGTGGATAGTGTGGCTTCGGGATCAGTTGCTGCTACTGGAAAGTGTTGGCTTTAAGGAATCGACAATCCCTTACATAATGTCCCATCCTTCCGCAGTTGAAACAACGAATGCTCCGGAAGCCTTGAATGCTGGTAGGACCTTGAGCCCTTGGTCATTTCTGTTGTTCAGATGTGGCTCCTTTGGAAATTCCAGCTCTTACATTACTCCGCCCCAATTTCTAATCTTATATCTTCTGATACTCTTGCATGTCCTTCTCCACCTTCCGTGCACAGTCCACTACTTTGTGGTACTCCGTGAACTCCCGTACAATCAGTCTACTTTTGATACCAGGCCTTAGTCCACTCTCAAATATGAAGGCTTTCTTCTCCTCATCATCTGCGGCATATGTGGCAAATTGTGAAATCTCCCATGAATTTCGCAGCGTATTCTGGTACGGTCATGCTCCCTTGCTCCAACTTCATGAACTCCATTTCTTTCTTCTTCCTAACAGTTTTAGGAAAGTACTCTAGATAGAATTATACCTTCAATTGTTCCCATGTCCGGATGCTCATGACAGCAATTGTTGCCTTCCACCATCTCCTTGCCTCTCCTTCAAGCATAAAGGCAGTGAAACGGATCTTCTCATAGTCATTCACCTCCATTAGGTCGAAGATATGCTCCAAAGAGTCAATCCAAGCTTCTGCCTCCATTGGTTCAGTAGCTCTCTTGAATACGGATGGTCCAAGTTTCTTGAATTTCTCAATGCTTCGGGTATTTTGTTGTGCCTTGGTCTGCTATGGCATATTTCCCCTTCTAGCTTGTTGTTGTTGCATCATACTAGCCATTTGTCCCATTGCTTCATAAATTCCAACCAATTGAGCGTTTTGACTATCATTATTGCTTGCGGTTGCTACACTGGTATCCACACTAGCACCTTTCTACTTTCGGCCAATGAATCATACTAAAAAGAAGACAACATCCAATTTGTTATGAAATTTTATTCTACTTGTCAGTATTCCAAATTGCACACAGAAAACTTCTGAAATATCAGCACCTTGAAAACTTTTGGAATCATTAAAAAACAAGAAAACTTAGATTCTGATACCAACTTTATCACATCCCAAACTTAAGAGTTTTCAAATGAGTCCCTATAAGTCAGAAATATGTCTCTCACCCCATATCCACATAGGAGTGGCAGTCAATACATTGCCAAAATAATTGAAAGTACTGAGATTTTATTAACTTGGAAAAATAATCAAAATAAAGTAACTACATCTCATAACAATCAAAAACTAAGGCAATAAAACAAAATACCGGAAATGAAATTCTATAGTTCTCATGCTAATATAATTCCTAAACAAAATAAAGCCTGACTACGGAAAATAAAATACTTTGGCATGCAAGCCAATAAACATAAAGAAAATCCCTAATGTAAATCCTAAACATCATCTTCTTCGATAAATTCAATAGTTCTGTCAAAGCAAGAGTCCAAAGTAAGGTCTCCATAATCCAAGTACTCCTCACCAAATGTGCCTGAAATATGTTTCTTGAAAGCGTAAGAAACACTTAGCCAGTAAGTAATCAAATTTAACAAGGTTTATAATTTGAAGTAGGGCCAAGGCTCACTCTTCAATAATAGTCAATAAAATTTCCAGAAACATAAATATTAGTAATATGAACAAATTTTTCAATGAAACATGGTATAAGTATGACAATGGTCAAGTCTTACGATGTGCCTACTGTGTCAGATAAAATCACCATGTGTGATCTAACATGTAGTCTAAGTGCTGTGCAATTAGTTAAATTAAACTGTTATAAAAAATTATATATAGGTTTCCACAAGATCGATCATTCCTTGAGCAAGATGTTTTCTTGAACCATCGCCCTATACAGGGCCACTCTAAAGTTAAGATATTCCATGTGCGCAGCATAGTGGCTTCGACCTAGAGGGCACAATTCCCCCACTTATTTGTGATCAAGGGCAATAACTCCAAGGAATTCCATATGAAAAATCCTCAGGGAATTATATATATAAGCAAGAAACAGGCACTCCTTTAATAATAGTCCATAGGACAAACATAGTCCTGAATGATCCATAAGTAAATTGGGATAGCCGGACCTCAACTCCATTAATAAAAAATAATGAAAAGTCTCCTTACCTACTGTGATTTCTAGATCACAGCAACCACTTAAGTCATTAAACATTCAGCAGTATGAACTTACACGCAAAGGTTGTGGACTTATAGACCAAGTTCATGGTCTTAAGGCATAAGAAGTGCAAGTGATAGGGTGCACATTACCTAAGCATGAAGATATTGTGTACAGTGTGTAATAAGTCTACGTAGCATGCTTGACATGTTAAAATCATATAAGATCAACTACATAAAAATATCATGTTCAAATTAGCAAGCAAAATAGTCCAAACAAGGTATAAGTAATTGAAATATGCAAAATCAGGCAAAACGTACATCAGAATTGGTCTAATGAGATCAATATACAAATGCTCACAAAAGATTTGGATTAACTTGGTACATTTCAGGGTGCCTAGGGGTCGTCAGGGTGCCTTTCGGCGGGTGCTCGGCGCGTTAATCGGCGCATCGAGTAGTCGCAAAGGGTTCTCGGTGAAACATTATGGGTTTCAGGGTTTGGTCTCGGGGTCTGGCTCTGTGCGTTCTTGGCGCATCAAGAATGTGGTCAGCGCCAAAAGCAGGGGCCTAAAAATATGTTTGCAAGGCTTGACGCGTGATCGGCACATCGAGTTGGTCATCGGCGTGAAAACTAGACTTGAAAATTTAAACACTGGATGCTCAGCGCATGCTCGGCTCATCGAGTACTCACCGAATGCTCTTCTGGGCTGGTTCGGCGCATGCTCGGCTCATCGAGTACTCGCTGAACAGCCAAGTTTGGGCAATTTTTCCAGAATTCTGATCTAATCATACATCTATTTAATTTCCTTCCTTAACTAACCTTCTTTAATATTAAATTCCGAACAAAACCCAATTAAAATATTTAATAAAATATTAGTAATTAAATAGTTATTTAATTGTTTTGAAAACCATTGAAAAACTCATATAATTTTGAAAACTTACTTCGTATAATTGAAAATTAAACTTTAAACTCTACTTAAACCATAAAACTAATTAAATTCGAATACTTAAAGTGTTGTTGCGGAGTTGGAGCAGATAATTCAGCTCTGTTCTTCTTCATCTTCTCCTTCTTAGCTCCAAGCTTGTGTGATTTTCGAAATCGAGGCCAAGCCTCTTTATTTATAGTAATTAGACAATTTCCTAGTCCTATTAGTATTAGTCTTTGTATTTTAATCCTGTCCCTCCATTGGGATGTCTTAGATTCTCAGCCATTAGATGAATTCCAAGCTCTCCTAGTTCAACTATGTTTCTATTATTTAAATTTTAAATCCTAGCAAGTTTCTAACTCCTATGGAAGCTTCTATTACTGTTTTAAATCTTAACCATTGATTGGGATGTCTTATGTACTGCAAGATCTAAAACATTCATTATAACTTAAGAAGTTTTGATTGTGTGTGTTGCACTTATTTTCCTAATTGTACAACCAACAATCACAATCAGTCAAAACTCAAATAATATGGCTACTTACTAAAATTTCAAATTAACCCCTAATTTTATAGTAATTACACTTAAGTACTAATTTGGTTTGGGTTATTACACATACATTCAATTGTAACTTTATAAAATGGATTTATCTTGTTGTCTCATGATCATTCTTAGATTGACTAATCTGAGTTTCTACACATATTGGTTTGTATTTCCAAGTTATGCTTATTTAATCAATTTAATTAATCTTAAATTAACTTAAATAATTAATTATTGGGTTAGGATCACTACAATCTTCCCCTCTATAGGAATTTCATCATCGAAATTAATCACGCTATATTTCTAGACTACCCAATTCTAGAATCTGTTATGTTTCAGTTATGGAACTCACAAGATTAACATGCCTTGAACAATATATCATACTTATAGTTAATTCACATAAACTCATGCAATAGAAATATCTTCAGTTAGATAAAATGTGTGTGTTTTGTGTACCCACCTTGAATGTATTGACTACCTTACCTCTATTCCTCTTGTTCCTAGAATTTCTCATTGTCTACACCTTGTCCATTCTCTAGCTTCGATGATTGTCGACAATACCATTGTATATATCCTATCTTCCCACAGTTAAAATGTCTAGGTACCTGAATAGCTGGTAGCTGAGGTGGTGCCCTTAGTCCTATACACTTCCCATCTTGTCCCACCAATTTAGGACAAAATTGCAAGACCATGTAGTGTCCAAGGAGGGTATCACAGTGGATCCTAGTAAAGTAAAAGCAGTCTCTAGTTGGGAGCAACCGAAGAACGTCTCAGAGACTCACACTTTCCTTGGGTTAGCAGGATATTACCGAAGATTCATTGAAGGTTTCTCGAATAATGTAGCACCACTAACCAAGCTCACGCGGAAGGACGTCAAGTTCATTTGGGATGACGCTTGCCAAGCGGCATTCACTACTCTCAAGGAAAGGCTTACTACTGCACCAATTCTCACCATCCCTATCAGCGGCATTGACTTTGTGGTCTACACAGTCGCATCGCTATCCAGACTCGGGTGTGTTTTGATGCAAGATGGAAAATTTATAGCATATACTTTAAGGCAACTAAAGACGCACGAGAAGAACTACCCCACTCATGACTTGGAGCTTGCAGCGATCGTGTTCGCATTAAGGATTTGGAGACATCATCTAGTAGGTGAAACTTTCGAAGTATTCTTAGATCATAAGAGTCTCAAGTACCTGTTCTCTCAAAAGGATATGAACATGCATCAAAGGAGGTGGATGGAGCTCGTAAACCACTACAATTCCTCCATTCAGTACCATCCTGGCAAAGCCAATATCGTAGCAGATGCACTCAGCCGAAGACCCAGGAGTGTCGTGGGGCATCTACTAATTCAAGAATGGAAATTGTATGAAGCCCTTGCAAATCTCAAGTTCAGGGTTCGTAGAACGGATCATGGTGTGAGACTGTGCAGCAACCTTTCGAGACTATCACTCAAAGCAGGATTATTGACCTTCAGAGGGACGACAAGTAATTACAAGAATTAGCCGCAGACAAAGAAAGAATATACTAGACCGAGGCTGAAGATGGGAGCATCAGATTCAGAGGACGACTTTGTGTACCTCAAAATGAAGAATTGAAGAATGAGATCCTAGCTGAAGTTCACAGGTCGAGATATTCCATTCATCCCGGTATGACCAAGATGTATCATGACCATCGACGCAGTTATTGGTGGAACCGTATGAAGGTTGAGATAGCAGATTTCATGACCATGGGCGCCACTTGTCAGCAGGTGAAGGCAGAACATCAGAAGCCAGCAGGTACACTTCAGCCTCTACCCATCGGAGAGTGGAAGTGGGAAGACATTTCCATGGATTTCTTCACGGGATTTCCGAAGACTAGCAGCTCTGACATGATCTGGGTGATTGTCGATTGTTTGAAAAGGTCAGCACATTTCCTAGTAGCAAGAACTAATATGACCACTGACGACCTAGCCAGATTGTACGTGAGAGAGATTATTCGCCTGCATGTAGTGCCTATTACGATTGTATCAGATCGGGGATCGCAATTTACTTCAAGGTTTTGGAGAAGCCTACACAAAGCATTGGGGATGCAACTTAACTTCAGTACTGTCTTTCATTCTCAAATTGGCGGTCAGACAGAAAGAGTGAACCAAGTCGTTGAAGATCTCCTGCGGTCGTGTATCTTAGACTTCAAGGGTAGTTGGAAAGACCACCTTGCACTAATCGAAGTCTCCTATAACAGCAGCTATCAGGCAAGCTTGGAGATGGCACCATTTGAAGCGCTTTGTGGAAGACCTTGCCATTCACCTTTATGTAGGAATGAGGAAAATGCACATGTTCCATTAGGACCCAAGATCGTGATCGAAATGACTGAGAAGATCAAGCTCATAAGAGGCAGATTGCTTACGACTTAACATCGGTAGAAGAAGTATGCAGACGTGGGAAGATGGAAGCTAGAGTTCCTAGTGGGTGATTGGGTATTCCTCAAGGTCACACAGACCAAAGGAGTAGTCAGATTTGGTAAAAGGGGCAAGCTAGTGCCAAGGTACTGTAAAGACCAGAAAAATACAGAATAATAAGAACTTTTATATAAACGGTAAAATAGTAATTAACCCTTCACATCTAGAACTCAACCTAGGATTATTATTGTAAATGATGCATAATTAATAATGTAAACTAATATAAGGGAATTAAAAATCATTAATGCAAAACCTTACAGCTTAACCGGAAACAGATTAATGAGTTAACCTGTGTTGCCAAACAAGACCTAACACTAATATTTAATTAAGGTGGACTTAAGTAAGGCCCATTTAGACTAAAGCCCAATTAAATTTAGTGAGGCCTAATTAGAGTAATTAATACCTAATTTTCCTGATAAGCCCATAAGGTAAATTAAAGACTAAATTAAAACAAAATAGGACATTAGAATTATAGATAAACACTAACTGCCAATCTTAATACAAGTACAACTCCTAAAATAAGTAAAATAAGACCAATTAAACAAAGTAAACCTTAGAAATACATCACAATTCGTGGGAGTACCTAGGAAGGACAAGGAGAAGACTAAGGAACCAGAAAACTAGAAGAACTTTAGCAGATCTTCAATGGTAGTAAACTTTCAGCACATCCAATGTGAGTTTTCCTTTATTCTTGCGTATTTACTTTCCATCTAACGTCATATCATGGGGAATCCCTTTCCTTCATGCATGTAAAACCTTTCCCCATGATCTAATTAATAAAACCAGAAACATGGTACGAAATTAATCACCTAGGTATTTTATATTAATGTTAAACTATTAAAAATCAATTAAGAACCAAGTATATTAATTATCTGCTATGATTGAATATGTAACTTGACCAAATGATGGTGCACGAAGCCCTAGGGTGTCTAGTTGAATCACCCTGAAAAACCCCAAGACCTGAAACCCTTATCTGTGCACCGGTGGCCTAACCGGCGAGCCGGTTAGCCTGCCAGCTGCAGACAGACCCAATCTGGGCAAGGCAAGCCACTGCCTAGCCTACTAGATGATGTCCGGGATGCCGATGGAGCCTGCCGGTTACCCAGACCAACCTAGACCAAAACCAACTTTTTAGCCCAGCCCAACCGACGTGCCTGCAGCCTATCGGAAGCCTGCTGGTTGAGCCAGGCCAACAAATATTGCTTGTTTTTCTTTGAATTGCTTGATGAAACACCCCATCTCTTTACTAAACTATTATACCTACCAATCCAACTACCCTTTCATTATCATAAACCATTAAACTTGCCAATTTAATCATTCCTTTATCATATTGAACGAATTATTCCTTTTACCATTAGTTATTGGACCAGCTACTAAAAACCACCTCTGACCTAACCTACGTAAATAATTCTTATAACCTAATATGACTTCTTAACTCTCTATATGACCTAAGTAACCTTATATGGAATTGATGATG
>JAUPMG010130052.1:0-11520 GCA_031762675.1 Pachysandra terminalis | reverse complement strand
ATGAATCATAAAATATCACATGTTCATCAATCATAGCAAATAGATCCATAAAGAAGTAAGTATATGCAATATGAGTTCAAGTCAAAATATCATCAGTTTATCAAACATAGCAATTGGGTCCATAAAGAAGTATATGAAATAATCATAATTGACCAAAAGTAACATCATAATCAATCTAATTAGGTCCAAATAAGCATGTATGTAAAGTTTCAAGTCAAGCAGACACGAATGATAAATCTCAGCATGCCGAGGGGATATCGAGTGGGCTCGATGGGGTTTCGGTGGCTTTTTCGACTAGCGAGAAGGCTGCTGAGTCTCCCATTTTGGTTTCTGGGTTCCTTTCTGTTAGTCTCATGGTCGCTCGGTAAGGTTTTTGGTATGCCGAGTTTGGTCTCGGTGACAACTCTAGGGGCTTAAAATCCTCTCTATGACGCTCGACATGCCGAGTTGGGTTCAGTGCCTTTTCCAGGGGTTTTAAAAAAATGTTTGTGAGGCTTAGTGGAGTTTCAGTAGACCGGGTAGTTCACCAAGATCTCTTGGAGGTGTTCGGTGGACTGTTCGGCATGCCGAGGAGGTTGCCGAACCTCGCGGTTTTGACAAAAACACTGAATTTTGGTTTCTCTTGAACTTTAAACACAAAACATGATTAAGTAACATTGGTTAGTATTGAATTCTACACAAAACCCAATAAATAGACTTCTCAAAACAATACTCAAATCCAACTTATCATATCCTAGGATTAAATCTTGGAAAACAAGTGAAAACCATTAAAATACTTCATACTCAATGAACGTATCCTTGTACTCCTATTAAAACTATAAATAAAGTTATACATGAATACTTACCGTGATTTGAAGGTTGTCATAGAGAATTACACCTCTTCCTTTTCTTCTGCTTCTCCGAGCAATGAATGCCACCTCCCAAGGCCTTGTGTTTATATAAGCACTCAAGAACTCTAGAATTAGAAACTATAGAACTCTTAATCTCTACCTTTAGATTAGTTAGTTTGAATCTCAACCCTTAGATTAGTTTTTCAGCTAATATGAGTCTCTTTCTAATATTGATTTCTTAGTAATTCTGGTTTTAGAATCTTAGCTTTAGTTTAAATAGTTGCTATTCTAGTTTGTAGAGAATATTTACTAATTCCTTAACCTTTGACTTAGTCTCCTAGTTTTAGTTGGCTAGTTACTATTTACTTTCTTTATTTGAATCATTTCTAATTAGAGTGTGTTTCTAATTCTTTGTTTTTAAATCCCAGCCATCAATTGGAGATTGAAGGCTCCTACAAGATCCTAGCCATTGATTTATATATTGAGATCCATATAAGATCCTAGTGTTAATTTAATATTTTGAAATCCCTACAAGATCCTAGCCATTAATTTATATTTTGAGATCCCTACAAGATCTTAGCCATTAATTTATATTTTGAGATCCCTACATGATCCTAGCCACATGTCATAACTTTAGAAGTTATGATTGTGTGTGATATACCTAGTTTCCTATTTGTACAACCCACCAATCACAATCGGTCGAAAGTCAAACATGACAACTAATTACTAAAATTTTAAATTAACTCATAATCTTTTATTATTTACATAATAACCCTATTATTTTTGTTTAGGTTATTACACACATACACACAAAAATACATACATACACACATAGGCGAAACCATAAAATTTTTCTTGGGGGCCAAATTAAATTATAAACGATAAAAAAAAGTTTTATTGTGTTTCACTAATCAATGATCGATGATTTCGATATGGAAGACCGAAATTAAATTTTGATAGAAAACTTCTTTATTATTTCTTTATTTATATAAAATAAATAGCAAAATTTCATTGAATTTAAAGAAAAATTCACTATGGAATTTTGATGATTTCAATAAAATAATTTGATTTTTTAAGTTATTATTTTACTAAAAATTATTTATTTCGAAAAATTTCAAACTTTTTTGTCAAAACTGTCTGAAATCTTTTAGGGCACAATTTAGGATTTTGATTTTGCCTACATAGACGAAAATGAAAACTTTCAACGAATTTTAAAACCTTGACATATATTAAAAATTCGGTTTGGCTATAAATGAGTTGAGTTGAGCCGAGTTCTGTCCAGCTCAGCTCATGCTCTTAAACCTTAAGCAAGACTCAGCTTGCAAAAATCCTTAGCTTTGTCCAAATACATTAATATTATAGTTGATGATTATTATTATATCTAGCATAACATATTTTTCATAATATATTAATATATATATATATATATATATATATAATATAAGATATATAGGAAAATAGATGTATATTTTCATAAACAAACTAAGTTGAGCTTTACTTGAGTCGAACCTAGCTACCAAAGCTCAGATAAGCTCATTAAATTAATGACCTTTTTATTGGCTCAGGCTCAGCCCGTGAGCCTAATTATAAAGCTCAAGTTCGGATCGTTGACAGCCTTATAAATAGGTATAAGGCTAGTTTTAAGAAAATGTGTATGAATATAATTTTAAACAGTTAAAATGACTATATATATTGTAGACACCCCAATTTGCACTAATGTGCAGTTTCCTTGTTTTGCAACTCCTTGACAGCTTGGCTTGAGAATCAACAACTCAAATCATCTTCTAAATTACATTTCAGCCATTGCTCAAATTCTTTCAAATGACCAAAATACTCCTAGCATCCATTTTGATCAAAACTGGCATTTTTGAAGGCCAAAATAAAAATCCAATCCCTATTTTCAAAGAAAACCCAAAAAAAATTATTTTTAATGAAAACCCTCAAAGGAAAAAACTTATTTTCAAAAAACCCCCCTCTAGGGACGCACCAAATGCTCCTCCTCTCCAATTTTCTGAATTTGGATGAGCAAAGAAAACCCTAACTGCCTTAAACCCAAATCCAAGTCGCAACCGCCACCGCCGCCGGCGACCCCAACTGATGAAGAAGAGGTAGCCCAGGGGTTCTACCTCTCTTCCATTCTGATTCTCTCTTCTTCTCTTACTTAGAAAACCCATAAAGCATAAATCCTAAACTCTAATCTATTCCAGCATCCGTGTTTTCCGGCAAAACACCCCCTCTGGTCATCTTCTCCAGCGGCACATTCCCTTTAATCCACGGTAATATTCTCTCCATTTTCTTCTTCTTCTTCTTCTTCCTCCTCTTCTTTCCCTTCTTCTTCTCGTCCCCTATTGCTGCGCCCAACTGTTAAGAACCTGCAGGTTCTTAGCAATTTAATTATTGGTTCTTCGAGGGAACTGACCTCCTTAATGGTTCTTCGAGGGAACAGACCTCCTTAGAATAAGAATTGATTAAAAATATGCTTGTTCATTCTCATTACTAAAAGAGATTTAAATATAGACTCCTTGATTTCCAACTAACTGACTCGATTGCCTATTGCTGACTAATTGATTCTTCAATATCTTATTGAAGCTAAAAGACTCTTTAAGATATACACGAAATAACAGCTAGAATAACAAACTAAAAGATAATAATAAATAAGTAAAAAATATAACAATAAATAAGTTGTTGGTTACGTGCTTGAGTTGACACGTAACATTCCTTTCCCCTTGGAATGACCTTGTCCTCAAGGTCAACGATTGCAGACCTCTCGGATCCCAAACAGCATCACAACCACTTAGTCCCAACAAGTAGAAGTCTACTGAAATTGGAACTCCTCGGATCACCATCTTCACATTGAAGCAACGTCTTTGACATGGCAACCTCTTCCCATTATCCACTGCTACTTCAAAGTGACCACTGCGATTCACCTTTAGTACCGCCTTACAAGCAACATGCGAATCTAAGAAATTATGTGTACTTCTTGAATCCATCAAGACTAGTATGTTAATCTTGCCCATTCTTTCCTTTACTCTCGTTGTTTGTGGTGTATTGCTTCCAACGAAAACATTGAGAGAAATTCCAGAATGAAGATTTTCTTCTACATTACCTCCTTTTTCAAGAACTACCATCTCCATCTCTGGTTCGTTAGCAGTATCATCGGGCAAGTCATTGGTTTGACTGATAAACCTTTGGTTTGGACTCTCTCCTTTCTCGTTCCCGGCACCAAGGGACAAGCTCTCCATTTTTGCGTTAATGGCAACCACCTGCTGCATTAGCTCATTCAAGATTTTCCCTTGTGCTTCTGTCGTCTCCTTAAGCAACCCCATCATCTCATCGATCTTTGCATTCATCATCTCTTCCGCCATTTTCAGAACCGATCGCTCTGATGCCAATGTTAAGAACCTGCAGGTCCTTAGCAATTTAATTATTGGGGCTTCGAGGGAACCGACCTCCTTAATGGTTCTTCGAGGGAACAGACCTCCTTAGAATAAGAGTTGGTTAAAAATCTACTTGTTCATTCTCATTAGTAAAAGAGATTTAAATACAGACTCCTTGATTTCCAACTAACTGACTCGATTGCCTATTGTTGACTAACTGATTCTTCAATATCTTATTGAAGCTAAAAGACTCTTCAAGATAAACAAAAAATAACAGCTGGAATAACAAACTAAAAGATAATAGTAAATAAGTTGTTGGTTACGTGCTTAAGTAGGCACGTAACATTAATTGTTAAGTACCTAACCATTGCTCCAAAAGCCCCAAGACTTGTGAAAACACATTCGGTTAAATACTTAACCATTAGGATCGTAACATACCACCATGCTTCCGTAGCCGACGTCCACCGCGGTCCACTTTATCAACACTAACTCGATGGTAGCCCTTTCTCTTTGGTGGCTCCACCCACCTATCAGTATTCAATGACTTAGCACTAAGCTCATTCATAATACCAAGGCATTTTAATTCAGCCTATAATTGCTTCTTCCGTGACTCGAACCCGTGACGTGGTGTTGGCTCTGATACTAATTGTTAAGTACCTAACCATTGCTCCAAAAGCCCCAAGACTTGTGGAAACTCATTCGGTTAAATACTTAACCATTGGGATCGTAACACCAACCTCCATTTCCCCTTTGTCTTTCTCTGTCTGTCCGTCTGTCACACAGCACCGCCCCAAACCCAATCACTCACACACCCACATCCATCCTCTCTCTCACTGTTTTCAACCTCACACCTGTAGCAGCAGCTCCATTTGAACCTCATTCACCACTGTTCAAACCCAGCAGCTCCATTTGAACCCCCACCTCACGTCACAGATCTTTGTTCCACTTCACCCCAATCACCTCTCCCTTTACACATCCAGTAACCCTCCTCATCCTCTGCTTTTGGACAACCTAGAAACCCATCACCCAATCTCCTCCTGCCTCGTCTTTCTATTCCTCTGTTTCTTCTTCATCTCTTGTACATAGAGGTGGCAATGGGTTGGGTCGGTCAGGTCGTAATCGGGTCGAGGCTTAAACGGTTTGTATCGGGTTCAAGAAAACCTCAACCCAAACCCAACCCGCCAACCCGTTTAAAATTTATTTATTTATTTTAATTTTTATTAAATTAATAAAATAAAATAATAATATAATAATAAATGGGTCACACGAGTTTGGCGGGTTTGGTCAGGTTCGACCCGTTGGTAAACAGGTCGAGAAAACCTCAACCCGAACCCAACCCATTTAATAAATGGGTCATCCCTAACCCGTTTAGTTGGGCAAGGTCGGGTCGGCGAGTTGGGTCGTGTTTTGTCAGCTCTACCTGTACATAACACCAAAATCCAAATAAGCAAAAAACCAAAAAACTTTGAACCCTAAGACCACGTTTGATAGTACAAGAAAAAGGAGTTAATCTCTATCCGTTGTTGTCGCCTCTCATGCTGAGCACGTCAAGGAATTCAAAGCGGAGGACGCCACACTGGAGGCTGCTACAAGTATATTTTCTTTATTTTTTTTTTTTTTTATCATTTTTATGTTAATCTTCAAAATTCAATGCATGTTAATGAATGAAATTCATTTTATGAATCTAATCCGCATTCTAGTTCATTTTGAGGTTTTAATCCATTTGTATGAATTTTATTTCATTTATGAGATATTAAAATTTTTTAATTTCCTTTTTATAATTATGAGATTAAATTTATTATTTTAAACCTCTTTTTTAGGATTTTCCTAAAACTCTAGTTAATTGAGTTTATTCTGTAGATTTTCTTTAATTGGCCAAACAATCTTTGAACCGAGTAACTGGTTAAACCGGGAGAGGACAGGTACCTAACACCTTACCGATCTCTCAAATAAACCCCCTTACTCGAATCTGGTTGGACCGACCTAATTTCACAATCTCAGTTTAATTTTAAAATCAATTAATCCACCCATAGGTGACTATCCACACCCGAACTCAATCTCGGTTTAATTTTAAAATCAATCAATCAACTCATGAGTGACCATCCACACCCGAACTCAATGGATGGTGGCGACTCCAAAATAAACCAATCGACCTAGGATCCACCAGACCCGGAGGCAATCTGCTGACCCTCTTTGTCAGAATCGCAAGAGATGAATGGCAAATAAAAAGACAACCTCGATTTGCACGATTCATAAAAAGATTTTACTCGAATCAAATCAATTTTCACATATTGAACTTCCCAAGGATCAAATTAAAAATGGGTTCTTTTTCTACTACTTACTCGTTGCCTTTTAAAATGGTTCTTTTTTTCTAGGGCTTACTCGTTACCTAGAGTTCAAAAGTATTTTGATGAAGAATGTTTTATAGAAGTTCAACATATGAAAAATAAATTTAATTTTAAGTAAAATTCAGCTCATGAACGTAGAGATAAGTAAAGACCATGACTTATTGAGCAAGCCAGATCTTCATTTGACTACCTCAAAGGATTGGATAAGTCTCAACCTCATTTGATTATTGTCGCATCATTGTCTAGAACCAAATCTATAGAATAGACAGGATTCAATGGAGACAGGAATGCTTTTGACTCGACTAACAACTACAATAAAAATTATTCTCTTCCTTGATCTTGCTTTTCAATTCCAACTTTCTTCAGGAATTGATTTTTCCACCAAATTCAGATGATTATTTTGGGATGAATTGGGGCATCTCTTTAAGCCTCGACCCTTGAGAATATTCTCCATGCTGCTTTGCCAATTTGTGGAGCATCTTTTAAGTAACTTCCCTTGAGAAGTTGAAATATGTGATGTTTTCCTGCGAACACTTCAACTGTAGCTTCTAAACTCATTTTCCCAAATGTATGATGGGATGCTTCACTGAAATTGTGTGTTGCTGGTATTCCGTGTTCCTCTTAGTCTGTATCCAACAATATCTAGAATGATGGAGGAAAACAAGAATGTATATAGCATATTTGAACGTAAAATGAGTACAAGGAAAGAATTTTCAAATTTTTTCCACACCGATACGATTAATATGCTTTTTATAATTCTAGTACATTTTTCAATGAAACACAATGAAAAGAATGCACACTCAAACATCGAAACAATTGAATCTGTGGACTTAGGGACTGAAAGTGACCCGTAAAAAGTGAAAATCAAAAGTTGTGCCGTTTTTAAGACAAATGAGAGATTGAGGTAAAGTCACTAACGGGCCTTATCAAGATATGCTTGGGTTGGATGTAGACTATGTTGCCCAGAAGTGAAACTGGGGCATTTTTCATGCCAATGGAGTATACCTCATATCGATTATGTTTTGATTATGTCAAAGGAAAGATAAATCAATAAAAGCAAAAGAAAGTTATGAGAAGCAAAACTGAAGTATTTTTTATGCCAATGGAGTATACCTTAGATCAGATAAAAAGAAAAAAAAATAGAGAAAAAAAAAGAGAATAAAAATAAAATTACCATTTGTGAATAATCTCTAGTGGAGTCGCCAGCTGTGAACTACCCCGGGTCGAGTGGACCCCAAATAGATCGAGTTGATTGGGAATCGCCACCACTCATTGAGTTCATGTGTGAATGATCACCTAGGTGGGTTATTTAATACAAAAATAGACCCAAAAATAAGATTTTAAACAAGGTCTAACCAGATTTGGTAAGGAGGTTTAGTTAAGAGAGCAGAAAGGTGTTAGGCATCCCCTCTCTTCCAGTTCAACTGGTCACCCGGTCTAATTATATTTGGTTAATTAAATTAATTCCTAAAATAAATAAAAGTCCAAAAATATTATAAAAAAACCTAAAAGTAGAAATGAAAAATACCTAAATCTATAAAGATCCTAAACAACCTTAAAAAAAAAAAAAATCCAAAGCTCCTAAAAATTAAAAGTCCTTAATAATATCCCTAAATAGCAATCTGAAGTCCTAAACATAAGCTTTTAAAATAAAAAATAGAAAAAGAAAATCAATTATAAGTTATTAAAATTTCGTAGAGATTAAAAAAATCTAAGACATATATATCCATTAAAAAACGACTAACCTCCATATCCTTCTTCTAAAGCTAACTCTAACCTGTTATAACCATTAAGCATCTAAGAATATAAATAAACATATTATAAAATTGCTATGAGAATCGACATGTATAGATAAAAACTACTAACACCAAATCAGTTCATAACAAGTTCTTCCACAATAATAACAATCGATTGAAGGTAGAAGAGGAAGAATGGCTACAACCATTGATTCGAAGTGAGATTAACTTAAACTAACTATTTGTAAAGTCATTAACTATAAATGAACATTAATCAAAACAGAAACTATATATAAAAAAAAAAAAAAATTACAGCAATCCCAAACCAGATCCAAATTTGCAAGGTTCCCAAATCTGAATAAATCTTGATAAAGCCTCAACAAAAAAATCAAAAAATAATAAACAGAATCTTTATGATTTGATGAATTTATCTCCGATATTCAACAGGCATCAATATAATCTCCATGTTTTCATTCTTAGAAACAGAAATTCAAGATAGTAGAAAAATACAATAGTTTAGATCTTCCAAAAAAAAGACCATCAAATTAATTGTTTGAGAACAAAACTAAATAAACTAAAAATTACCTGTATCAAATCTGCAGCTCTTCGTTTCCTTCAATTCGGGGGTTTGAAGCTTCTGTAATAGCCTGAGCTTGAACGAGAGCAGCAGAAGAATGGAATTTTGTCTAGGATTTTGGGGCTCTGTTTGGGTTTTTTGAAAGGGATTTGGAAGGGGACTTTAAACTGGTTTTGAAGAGGGGTGAATAGGTTTCCAACGAACAGATTTGGCCGGACGAGCAGAACACAATAGGGGGCGTTTGTATTTGGGCGGATGAGCAGAACACAAGAGGGGGCGTTTGGACTTGGGCGGACGAACTGAAGTATTCGGCTATGGCTGGACGAATCGAGGATGAACTGGGTTTTTGATGGGGTTTTTTACACTGGATTGAAGGGACGAAAATGGGGTTTAAGTTACGCTCTACCGGGGTTTTCGATCAGGAATTTTGTAGATCAGGGGTTTTGCCGAGATCGGTCTAAGAAAAAACAAGGGTTTTTTATTCTTACCGATTTTCTTTCTCTGATTCCACGAATTTTTTTCTCTTCTCTGGCATTCGATCACTCACTTTTTCATAGCCATGGATGGCTTCAACTTCTTTGCCTTCCTTTTCTTTCTCAATTTTATCTTTATCCTCTTCTCAATCTAATCTCTAAACCCCTCCCTTATCTCTTCTCTTCTCTATCTCGGTCTCTTCTTTGATCTTCCTTTATCTTCTTCTATCATCTCATTCTCTTCTCCTTCTTTTCCTTTCCCTTTACAAAACCCTCAAAAGAAGAGGAGAAAAAGAAAATATCGAGGAGAGGAAGAAGACTTCTTAATTCTATTTTTATGCCCCGTTTTTCTTTAATATCACAAAGTTTTTCATCTTTTATTTTTTATTACAAAATCCATCCTAAACAGCATAATCCTAATTTAAGCCTAATCTAATTTTTATTTTAATCTTAATTTAATTCTAATCTAAATCCTAATTCACTCAAATCCTAATTTAATTTAAATCTTAATTTAATCACTATTTTTATCTTTCTCCTTTATTATATTTTTTATTTATCTAATTTTCACTTTAATCATTTGAAAGCCACCTAATTAGGATTTTAATACCAAAAATATCTCGTATTGTCAATTTCGAATTTTGACCAAATCATAGCCACTTGACGAGTCCTACATGAAAAGGTAAAATCTGGAATCGAAATATTTTTCTGAAGTCCAAAAAATCCTAAATTTGACCTGAAATGATATCAGGGGTAAAACGGTCATTTTCTCTCATGATCTCAAAACTAAGCGAATATACTCATTGGAATTCATTTTTCGCCTAAAATTCAATTATGCTGTCAGAAATGGATTTTGCTGAATGACGAAGTGCATGGGGTCCACTGAGGATATTTTGATAATTTTATTAATTTTTGAGATTTCAAGGAGAATTTTAGTTCAAATGGTTTGAAATTAAGAACTGAGATTAGAGATGAAAAGATGTCAAATTCAAGCTTCCAGAAATTGCAAAGATAAAAAAATTCCTTACAAATTGGGGTGTCTACAACATATATAAATAAATAAATAGGTAAAATTTGTAACTTTAAAAAAAATTATATAAAAAAAGTAATTATTAAAATTTTGAAAAATCGTTGAGAGTTTTAGGGACTAACATGTAATTATTAAATATTTTATTATTAATTTTAAGGGGCAACAAAAAATTTGAGGGATACAAAATTGAGAAGGAAAAATTTGTAATATATTATAAAATAATAAACTTAATTCCAATGTATAAAAAATTGACAGGCAGTTGCCCCCTCTTGCTCTTGTGACTCTGCCCCCGTCTATAATACCTATTTTACTCCTAAACTTTTATAAGCACTTCAATAAATATATTTAGTAAATAACATTTTTTTAAAATAACCAATTTATTGTTGTTATGAATAAGTTCTGCTCCCATTGAGCCACTTATCCAATGAGTACTTATCCAAAAGCACAAGCCGAGCCCAATGCAGCCTTAGATTAGGGATCTTTATAGGGTGAGTAAGGTCTGTCTTTGGTAAGTTCGTGCCTAACCCAGTCTGTACGTAAAGTTCTATCCAAGTCGGTGACTCAAACTCATTTGGGAACAATTTAAGTTAAAAATCTTTTCCAAATTAAATTTCGTGTTAGGGTTGGATTTTCCCTATTACACGCATGCTTGATGTCCAACACTGCAATCACCGCATTACCCAACAAAAAAAAAAAAAAAAAATTCTCACAAGTGATCGGTTACATCGGCACGCTTTATATAGCATGGTTTCAAGGATCGGACCTATCCGATCTGGATCGGCCGATCTTTATTGGGATCAGTCAGGACCGATCCAATCCAACCGATACCGATATAGACAGCTAATTTGGTCCGATTCGGTCAATGGATCGAACCGATCCAACTAATCGAATTTTTTTTTTCAATTGGCTTTGGATTGGACCGATCCAACCGATACCGATACGGATCAACTGATATGGACCGATCCATTCTTTTTTCAAGGACGATCCAAAAGTTGTATCAGACCATAATCGGCCGATCTAGTATTGATGATGAGCCAATTTGGAAATTGATTTAAGCCAATCATATTTTGACACATGGCAAGGTCAATTATGTAATTACATGCTACATTATGAATTCAGAACATATATTCGAAATTCACTTCGAAAGCCCAT